>QFEV01005683.1:8360-24867 GCA_003316405.1 Thelephora aurantiotincta
ATAACGCATGTTGCCCTCGACCGTCAAGAGATCTGTGACTCGATTCGAGTAGGGAGCTCCAGGAGTTGACTCCAACATGAATCGACCGTACTCCGGATGGAACAAGGGTACAGAGATGCTTTAGACCAGATAACATTGGTTCAGGCTTTGCACGGAAGTCACAACTAGGAGGCATCACTTACTTGTCCGGACAATTAGACGAGATATCGTCGACGATAGCTTGCAATTTTGCTAAGATTTCTGATTGTCGGAGCGACAATTTGACGCTCTTGGCTTCATCATCAAAAGCAGCTACCATGTACTCGACCTCAAGGCACGGTCAGTATATCCCTATGCCAGTAAAGTCCACGTCTGAGTACCTCGTCGCCCCAGAAGAGCTCATCTCCGCGCCGGTCCTTGAGTCGATCCCATGTATGCAAGAACTGGGTTATACCATGAAATCGGACGTGGTCGGCGAACTTCTTCGTGTCTTTCCATGCGAGAGGAGTACCCAAGGATAAAAGGCCCATCGTGAATGGTTTGCGTTCAGGGCAACATGGGAAAAATAAGGCGCGGATAGAATGTGCTTGCTGACAAATTCACAGTTGATTTTGATCCAGCGTTCGGGCGCAACACCGACGAATACATGTACATGGTCACAAATCGAGCAAAGAAAGGAAGGGTGGGGAGGACCAGTATGAATCATGATCTCGACACGTTTTGGTACTGCGGACTTGCATTATCGTAATCCCGCTGGAACAATTGTTCTCGCTCCTTCACCATGTATGCCATCAGTTCGTGTGCATAATCTTTGACGATCCCCACAGACTCCGGATCCATGCTAGAGGTGGAAACCAGCTGCGGCAGGCTTACTGTGAAAGAAGATCAACGTCTCAGTTGAACGCAGGTCGTCATCGTTACCCTCACCGATCATCCGAAGGAGGTGTTCGGCTCCATACACCGCGCTCATTTCCTTCTCCGTCCCCACTTTCACGTTTGGCCCAGTGACAAACTGTTTCCTAATTTCCGCGTACTGTGGCCTCTCGAAGCGGTACAAAAGATTGGCGCCTAACGACCTGTCAAAGTAAACTTGAAGGCCGCTAACGACAGTTGGAAGAACTACCGCGGGGTCTCGCAGCCTGCAAAGGATCAGAAGACCGACGACGATAGAATTCACGTGGTCGACGTACTCGGTATCCTTTTGTGAAAGGACAAACTCTTGAAAATCGCGAAGGATTTCAGCAACGGTAGGATTCCGTGGGAGCGTCACCAGCTGACGAACGACGGAGGTCAAACACTTGTTGCTTCCAATGCAAAGTACGGGACGGACCTGATTGTTTTTTGTGACTGCTTCCCAATCATCCACCAAAAGTACTTTAAGGATCTCCGGTACGTTAAGCTTCATGTCAGGTTTCCGGTTCGTGTCGTCCTCGTCTCGACCCCTCTTTGTGCCACGGCCATCTTTCCGTCGAGAGGAAGCGGTTCCCCCCGTACCGGCACCTCCTCCAGTACCACTCTCTAGCACAAAAGATTAGGGAACAACAGGACACGGTGGGTTGAGATACGTACTCTTGTTAGCACTCTTTGACGTCGACGCGGTAGAGGCGTTCTTGAGAGTCTTCGCCAGCTCCAGGTTCGTCTCGTTATACTTCAGCAACCGAGCGGCAGGGACCCATTCATCCCACCTAAAGTTTCCCAAAAGTATCAGGGACCGTACATCGTCGGGCAATGTATGACCGAGACTCGCGTTTGCTTCCATCCTTTGTAGTGCACGAAGAAGTGAGGCCCGATAGACCCGGTCTTTGTATTAGTCTCGTCCCAGTTGTCAATCTTGAGGATCTTAGCCTCGTATATCATGGGACCATGATAGCAAAGTACGCGTTCGTTCTGGGTGAAGGTTGTGGTGGACGCCGACATGATCGAAGCCGCTCGATCGGCGTGCGCGTCTCACCCTCCCGCATGGACAGGCTGCAGACACTCCTTGAATAGCACAGAATAGGGCTCGCATGCCTCAGGCGCGAATACGTAATACATGCTTAGAATTCCTACAGCGATTAACACTTCCATCTCCCCTGTTTCCACGAACTCGGAGCGAGGGTCAACACTCTGCCTCACCGTTTGGATGACCTTTGGAAGGGCTGTTCTTGAGGACGTCAATGAGACCCCCCTTGTACTCTTCTCGCTTCTCCTCTGCCAAATGCCGTGGTTCAGCCTGCGTCTCCAAGAGAAAGATCTCCACGATAGCGAGATGTTCCACTCGCCGCAGGGGTTTGAAGGATTTTTCGTGAGCGGGTTATTTCGGAGCTTCAGGTGGCTGAACACCAGGAATCATTCAGAAGTAGGGACTTGCGTAAGGGTCGGCAACAAGTCCTATCTCCTGGAGCCTCGGGCAGCTCTGCGTCACACCTACAAATGAATTCCGTTTAACAGCTGCTGTCAAACCAGATGGTGTAGCTCACACACTCACATTGTGCGACGTCATACAAATCGAAATCTACCCCCATGACACACTTCAGCCCTGGGCCGTACAACCGGATGGCTTCGCAGGCGTATGACCTGAGAGCATGTTTGAAAGTGAGACTCTTGAGGTTCGGGCAGCTCTTGATAAGATCAATATTAATAAGTATCGACGGTGATCTCGCGGACACTTGGGAATTTTGCGCATTTGCGTCCGAGTCCCGCCGTGACGGGACTCCGGTGACTTACGCTCAGGATTTCTAATACCCTTGGGTTCGGCAATCGAACCAGGGTGTCAACAAACGTCCTTATCAGGCCCTTGAGAGCGCCTTTGAAGGATAGATCCACAGAAAGGACCCTATAGAATTATATCCCGTGAGTTATATCCGGATGGAGGGGGTAACTACGCGCACTGGACGTAAGCGGCAATGGTCGGATGGGACAAAAGATACGCGCATTGAGCGTACAAGCCGCACGTGGAGCGGGGGTAGGCCACAAAGCGTTCCTCCACATTCTTCCAAAGAACGGAAAGGAGGGTGAGTCGCGCAACGCCGAACATGTCATCGTCAACTTCCGTATGTCCGTCGACCGTTCCACATGCTTATTTTCATGGGTCCTACGGATAGTCTACCGCACGCATGGTGGATAAACCGTCGGTGATCGGCGGAGTAGGAGGAACTTGAATAACAACCCGACCCGGGTCAGTTGCGGACAAAAACGGAGGCAAACCCCGGTTGCTCGCCTCCACTGGCCTGGACTTGCGAGGTCTGTTAGCTCACCGAACACGTTCGGGAGACTGCCGCCCTGAGAGACATCGTTATCACGGAAATCCTGAAGAAAACGAGAGCTATCCCGGGTGGAGGGGGGGGGATAGAAGTACGCACTGATGTTAGGGGGCAAGACGGGGGTCCGCCGAGCTAGAGGGACGATTTTGATTGGTTGTTCGACCTCGCGTACAAGTAACAACCAACAATGCAGGGAATTTTTGTGGAAGATCCTGTAGTTGTTTCCCGACGACGGCGGAGCAGTGGTCGGGAAAGCTCAACCCAGATCCTGGATATTTTATCCGTTTCTTCGGCCGTGAACCTAGCAGGGGTGTAAGTACATCTCGCTCTCTTCCCATTCGAACACATCCCCCCTGTTTCCTTCCCATCTTGTCCACCACTATGACACCGCTGAGATTACGTTGTGCCGTCCCAGCCAGTAGACATCACGAGTGTCATCGTCGTCGTCGTCACTCAATTCCACCTTCAGGTCTGACATCCCTTTCGTAGGTTACCAGATTTCGAAATTTGGGATGGCCCAATGTCAAGTCACAAGAAAGCCCCGATGCTTACGACCCTTCCCGGATAAGCGTCTGTATGAAATCTGCCGATTTCCTGATGAGTGGCTGAAGCGATGATCTTCCCCTCGACCCGATCGTTGCGGAGCACGCCGGTCAGGGTGATTCGAGTTCCACCAACTCCTCTGGGCTTCTTCTCACTCGGAATGTCTCTTCCTCCAGAGCTCATCATCCGCATCCTCGAATACCTAAGCGATGACACTAAATCCCTCTCGGCCGCATCCTTAGTTTCGAAGGCCTGGACCCCCTGGAGTCAAGCCCACCTTTTTGTATCCGTTTGTTTTTATCCTGCCAATGTCAAGCGTTGGCTCAGAAACATCTCTCCGGACGTCAAGAACGGCCCTGCCTCACACACTCGCACACTGCGGTTGGTGCTCAACAACCCACAAAACTTGTACTCCCCCCTCTCAACCTTGGCTCTCTTCTGCAACGTCAGGTGCCTTGAGTTGGACTTTTGGAACCCTAGAGTTTTCAACGGCGCGTCGCTTGAACCCTACTTCGGTCATTTCGGCAGGTCACTGCGCGTATTGACCATACGAGGTTGTGTTTTGGACCCTGTGGCCCTCTTCGACCTTTTTTCCCTCCTCCCAAACGTCCAAGACCTGGGTATTATTAACCCTCTCCGGTGTTCCGGCAAACTCGACACCACCCCGGGTACTCCGGAAGTCAGCCCAAGTTTCGGTGGAACTTTGACGTTGGCCTGCCTGACAGACCCGATTCTCAGGGCCCTTGCGGCCCTTCCGCTGCGCTTTACCACCGTTTGCGTTCGATCACCCATCCCCAACCTCGAGTCTGACACGTACCAAATGTTGTTAATGCGCTGTCGAGATACCTTGGTCACCCTTTGTTTTGGGGGCTATCCAGGTGTGTACGGAGGGTCCCCAGGGTTCACCCAGTCCATCCTCATCTTATGAAACTTCCAGGTCCGTTCGTCTCGTTAGCCTCCTGCAACAAACTCGAGGAGATCCACGTTGTCCTCCGTCACGGCAGAGAACTCCCCCGACTACTGACTCTTCTATCGTCAATAACCTCTCGAATGCTCCGAAAGATATCGTTGGATTTCGCCAGATTCGATGATGTGGAAAATTCGTACTCACAAGGCGAGTCATGGGGCCCATTGGATTCGACTCTGAGCCACCTCGCTGGCCAGGTCTCTCAAGTCGAGGGTAAACTGACCGTACAGCTCAACATCGAACTCGTATACAGGCGCTCTGAACTGCGCACGTTGGATCATCACCTTCTGGGTCAGTTCTTGAAACATGGCGAACTGGACGTAACGACGTTTTGGTAAAAATTAGATAGAAAAAAGCTTACACTGGGTGACCGTCCATAGGACTACCAAGATATACATCCGTCGAAAACGGGTGCCAATAGCCGAGCTCTATTGGCAAGTACCCGACTGCTGTCCGTAAGACTTTAAATGAATAAATACAAATTGCAGACCTCGGACACTGCTTGCTTTACATATGAAGCTCCAATAACGGTCGTACCAACCACCCTTGGGCAATGCACATTTTAAGATCACAGATACGGGGTCCAAATCTCAGACTATCGGCGTCCTGACTAGAGACATTTCTGAACATGGTAGAAGGGTGCCAGCTGCCGAGTTTCGCGCTGCCCTCGACCCGACAGCGGCCGGGGTCCCAGCACCTTCGTTAAAAGTCCTCGGATATTCGTTTGCTTGCGTGTATACACGATTTTAGCCTTATGGACAGTCACCCAGTTGTAGAGATCAGACCATGACGGACCGAATTTGGAGGTCGAGAAACACCAAGACATAATCGGACTCCAGGCCGTCGGCACAACCGGGACTTGAACGTGGATGCGTGAATGTGAGCAATCCGGACAGTTCCTGATGAGGTGGTACATGTATCTGGGTTCTGACCCTTGTATGAAGGACGTAAGCGAAATTTGAGGGGAGAGAAACTCCGATCGGATCAAAGTTCGCTCGACGCGGATGGGATTTGCTTCCGTTCTCCATCGAGGGTCACAGTCTTCAGGCGACCATGCCTCGTATCCTCCCTCGTCTCCTCAGGGCTCTTCAACGACCCCCGGGACCATTCGAAGACGAGCTCCGCGTCGCACCTGGTCTTCAATCCAAAGCACGTCGAAAAAGACGCTTCGTGCCTCCCCACAAACAACGGATCCCGATTCGAGTCTCATGTCCTGCCGCGGAGTACTCGAGATCTTTGTTATTGGACGAAGAAAGTCAAAGGAAACAGCAGAAGGCTCCGCCTCCTGTAGTGAAGTATCAGGGACAGGATGGCGCTAGACTAATGAGCGAGGACGAGTTGCGGTGGTGGTCGAACCCATATCGTGCGTATGTCTCTCTTGTTTCTGTCACGAAACGATTCTGACGCGAGCGCATGGGAGAGCAGTAAGGATGATGACTTCACCTTTGAGGATGTGCCAAACGACCGGTCATTACATGCCCGCTGGTAAGCACTACCCAAAGGCAAATGAAAACTGATTTTTTTAATCTTCCCTGGGTTCGTTTAGATTTTCTCGTACGTGTAGCCCGACTACGTCTGGCTCCTGAACTCGAACTGGGCGATGAATCTCTACTCCCAGATGGCATTCAACACCCCGAATCCCAGCCTCGCAGGGCCGGTAAGGGTCACTATGTCGTCTGTAACAAACAGCTCTCAGCGTTCGAAAGTAAGCCCACTGCATCCCCTCATCTGTAAGAGTATGCCAATTGTGGGTCATCTCGTTCGGGCGTGTGTAGGGGCACTTTCTGGTCAGGGACCACGGAAAACCATCCACCACCCTCGATTAAAGGAGCAAATCGGTCACTTGCTACGATTGAGAATCCTTCAGGAACTTGAAATCCTTGCTCGCCGCGTTAGACCAAAAGTCAAAGAACGTCACACGCCAATAATCCGTCGACTCACTAGGGCCGAATGGAAAACATTCCGCGAAGCGGGGACAATACCAAATCCCGGTGCTATAGCGGTGCTCGTCGTACCTCCTGTCAAGAAATCTCTCCTGAAAGGTGCAGCGCCAGATGCGTCACCAAACCCTACCGAAGAGATCCGCACGTCGACGATCAGCACAAAGCCCGCTCCCCCGCTTTCTGTCTTGCACCCAGTATCTACCGAGGACGCGTTAGAGCTCCCCAAGCTTGCGTCACACAAGATACCCCTATACAATAGCACGTCCCTTTTCCCTTCACCCACTCAACGTGCTGCCCTCCACCAACGCCTCTGCGCGATTCTGAAAGAAGATGCCATCACCAGGTGGAACCAGGTAGATCGCCCAGAGCCGGCTGACAGGTCTCGACCCAGGAGAGATGAGATAAAATCCAGCCACGCCTTTCTGGTTTATTCTGATGGCTCGACCGTTAAACGGGCAGATACTGTTCCCCTTGCCATCGCTCTGTGGAGATTAAGAATGTGGGAAATGGACCCCCCTACGACAATACCTACCTGGAAAAGTTGATCAGCCAGCCGTACCCATCTGTTTTATTCGTTAGTCTGTCCATCATTGTGCTCACGTTCTTGCATTAGTTCATGTCGTATATCTTACACAAGAGTACACTAATCACGACTCCACCATCATCTCTGTGTCCGCGGCCGCCTTGAACGCCTTCCCGAGTACTTCTTGTCCTTGCCAGAACTTTGGCAGCTTGTCGCCGGGGACGAAGAGACGTTCAACCCCGCCCTCAGTTATGACGCACATGCGGATAACACCACCTGATGAACCATCGCGGGCCATTGCCAGGGACAGAGCTACATAATATTTCAGTGGGCAAGGACTGATGGTTGTGTTTCGTGCACGTACTGTTTTTGACGAACTCGACGGTCTCGTCTCTACCCCACCCGTCCTGGTATGTGGCATCACAGTAACCGTAGACGTACGTGGACCCACTGCCTCCGATTGCCCACGGTTGTCTGAAAATACCACCTCCAACTGGGATGTTGTACACACTTGGACCGCTCTCCTTGTCCCAGCCGGCCACGATGATTCCTGCGCTCAACGCGTCTTTGTTTTGGTAGCAGATGTTTTGGAACAACGAGGCAGCGGTGTGGACCGACGGTTGCCTACCCATGTGCTGTCTACGGTTATCCGTTAGGTGTGGGATATTGGATGAACCGAGCCTAACGATCGGGAAGATTACACACCTATACATCTGGAGATAGTAGTGAACGATGTCTGCCACCGCCTGGGTATCGGCTGCAGAACCCGAGCGACAGCAGTAGATACGATCATGGACGTGCGTCAGCTTGTCCGTTACTCGATTAGCCTGGAATCACGGAATGTATCCTTGAGTCGAGGGTTTTGGTATCTGGTGGGGTGAGACGTACGATGTAAGCTCCAGTTGTCGTCCGACTGTCTGCGCCGATGATGACTCCGTCTTTGAACTGGACGGCCATAATCGATGTCTAGATAATGCACCGATTCCCAATAAACCTCTCCATCCTGGTTTTTGATGTTTGAAGAACATACACCGAGGTTAACCTCGCCGGACTTGAGCCTTGCGATATCAACCGAGAGAGACTCCATGGTTTACAAACAAAGATGAAGGTAGTACGGTGGCAAAGTCGAAGGAGAGAGAAGGGATGTTACGCGTCCTCGCGAGTTCGACCCGATCACTTTGAAGATCCCCAAGTCGAGTCGCACACATACGCGTCCTCCCCCTGCTCCGTTCTTCTTCGATTTCAAGCATGGCGACCCCACACATGGCCTCTCTCTACCGGGAACTGCAACGGGTGTTTGAAGCTCGTCCTACAGACCTCTCGAAGACCGGAAAGTTACTCACCCAGCTCAAGGTGCGAGCTATCGAGTCTATTGTCTCAAGGCCCCTCACGAATCTCCTGGGTCCCTCTGGTTCTAGATCGGCCTGGTAGAAGCCGGGTTGTACCCTCCACAAGGGACGTCAAATCTACAAGACCTTGTTGTAACTCGTGAGCCCCTCCCATCCGCTGATGTTTCTGCTCGCGCGTACGAAGATCACAAGCCCTGCAGGCGACATTTTCGAAATCGGCGCACTTTGGAGCACTAGGGTGAAAGACATCCCTTCCTTCGACCGATACTTCTCGCAACTCCAGGTCTTCTATACCGACTACAGGTGGGGCAGCCTCGTTGGACGTGGCCATTACATCTGACCTTCAACGGTACCCGCATAGTTCGGTGCTCCCTCCGTCGAAACGAGAATACCCTATCCGAGGGCTAAACCTCATTCGCCTCCTCACACAAAACCGTATCGCTGATTTCCATACGACCCTCGAATCCCTCCCGTTCTCAGCAGATCAGATTGCCGAGAGCCCATACATTAACCATCCGGTCAACCTCGAACGTTGGTTGATGGAAGGTAGCTATAGCAAAGTTTGGAACGCGAGAGAAGAGGCCCCGACGGAGGAATACAAAATCTTCGTCGACAGCCTCGTCGGAACGATACGGTTGGCCTAAATCGTTCGGAGTCTCGTCAGGACGCTGACTTGCCTTGTACAGAAATGAAATCGCCAGTTGTGAGGAGACTGCGTATAACAGTTTACCGCTGAAAGATGCTGCTACCCTTTTGTTCTTTAAGAACCAAACCGAGCTTCTGTCCTTTGCGAGAGAGGTAAGATTTGTGCTCACTCCCTAAACACTGTGCTTTAATTGTTTCGCAGCGTGGGTGGCAGATAGACTTGACGGGTGCAACGATTCATTTCACAAAGAAAGGGGAAGAAAAGATTGAGATACCGAAGGAGGAGTTGATATCACAGAACCTCGCTTACGCCCGCGAACTTGAGCAGATTGTGTAGACGTCTGATATCCATCTATGTTGTCTGCTCCGCAAGGAAGGGGGTGTTGTACATCTTGTTGAAATTGACGGAATGCAACTGTACAAGAACTAAAAGAAGCGGCTTAAGCAGCTGACCGGTAATAATCTACTCAAAGTTGTCCAGAGCGGCCTTGGCCTTCTCCTCTGCCTCTTGGTAGAGATCTTTTGGCACAGGCAGGAAGACACCTTGAGTTTCGGCACCCATCCAGGACATCTCTAACTCAAATTCTTTCTCCTTGTTGTCCTCGTGGACAAGGTGAATGCTGGATATCTCGATCAGATCTTAGCGAACTTGTCCAAAGCTCTGTGCTTACATTCTAGCCGCTTCGAAAACCGCCTCTCGCGTCGAAAGGTCAGCGAGTTTCAGTTTCTCTAGCTCAGCTTTTGCAAGTTGTCGACCTTTGCCCACGGCAGCGCCATGGTATCCCTGCATTGTGTTAGTTGGTGATCCAACGGGGTCACAGGTCGAATAATTACGAAGAAAACACCGCTCGGTTCCACCACATAGAGATTGGGACCCGTCTTGTCCACCCCACCAAGGATCGTGCTGACACCAAAAGGGCGGACGGAGGAATATAGGGTATACACTTGGACATATTGTCCCACACGCTCTGTTACATCCTATCGAAGGAGGGATGAACCACAGGGCAGAAACCTGATAGTGGCGGTTCTCCTACCTTGACTTGTGGAGGAGAGTGGTAGAATTCACGGAAGTTTGAGGCTTCTGATCTTGCTCGATTAGCGAGATGTCGCCCGTCAGCGAGATAACCGGCAGTGACCTAGATGTAGCGGAAAGCCTTGAGCACTCAAAAAAAAGTAAGCCCACTGAACCCACACACCAGCCCGATGTGTTTGTCGACTGTCTGTATCCTCCGATTCGAGACTCCAGGTACGAGGAGTTTCGAGTGCACGAGCTTCTCGACGGCGAGAACGATGCCGTCCTTGACTCGTAGTCCTATTGTAGTCCTAGAGTACTTATGAGCCGATGCTCACTACCACGGGCGAAGTGCTCGTACCCGGAATTATCGACGGCCTTGTTCGCATACTCGACCTTGAGTGAGGGTTGATCAGATCGAAGAGAGCCATTGTGCAAAGGGACTCGGACTCACCTGGAATATTCTTCCGTCTGGCGAATAAGTGCTCGCAGAAAGGTCGTAGCCTGTGCCGATGGAAGTCATTATCAAAGGTCAGTGACGCGTAAGCCAGAGCTGAGATCAAAGCCCAAGGTGCGATCGACTAAAGCACAAGCGGAGGAGCGTCTGGTCGTCAATGTCGACTCTGGCCATGACCCTCACTTCCTCCTCTTCCACCAACCCACTCAGCTGGGAAGAGGTTTTGAACGGCCACCCAATCTTCGACTCTTCCTCCAGCAGCACCGGGGACGAGAATTCCTGGAAAACAGACGACCCTTCGCTGGAACTCTCCGTCAGCTCTTTCTCCAAGTCTAGATCCTCCGACGCGATCCAAGACCAAGGCATATCAGATGGACGGAGGCGGACCATGCTCCTCAAAGATGCGGATCTCATCGTCGCTGTTGGAAAGCAAGTCAGGATGACATCTTTGACTGAATCCCGGCTGAGTACTGCTGGAGAACAGACCTTCAAGGTGAGTGCACGTAGCGTCGCCGAGTACACGTCTCTCATCCCCTTCGGATTACCTTAGACGTTGTGCACGCCAGACTTGCAGTTCGAGATTCACGAGCTCGTGTTGAACCCAAATGGACGCCTTCTCGCAGTAGTTGGTGCATTCCAAGTCACGGTAATTGTACTGCCACGTCCTGGGTTCACAAGACTCGCACCACAAATAGTAGACTGCAAGTACGTTTTAACTTTAACCTCCTCTCATGTGGTTGACCGAGACCGGGAAGATCTCTGAAGGTCGGCAAGTTCTACCATGCTTCTGGTTCCTCGCCGCGAATTGCAAAGGTAGATTGGCACCCATGGGGCGAGAGTGGCTCTACACTCCTTGTGATGACTTCAGACGGTAAGCTACGGTGAGTTGGGCCTACGTCAATCCTTTCCCTCCTCGTCCTGAGCTCTGCCGTAGGGAGTATGATGTTTCATCTGATGCAGATGAACCACAACACACGATATCTTTTATGCCTGAACGTAGAGCTTCGAGAAGCTTCCTCGCTCAAGACTCCACGGAACGTGAGACCGTTTCCTTCACGCTGGGGAAAGGTGCCGCAGATTGGGGTCCATTAACCATATACGCCCTTACCAAGAGTGGCGACATCTATTCTTTCTGCCCTTACCTCCCTAAGAATGCGTGCGTTCTGCTAGGCCTGACCGTAGCAACGTTTTGTTCACGAACAACACAGATCCGTCCCCTCCACCTACATCCATGGCCTCCAGTTATTTGTCGAAGCCAAAAGAGATGAGACACTACAGGAAGGTTCATCCTCGGCGCGAGAGTTTTCTGTCTTGTACGAGTACCAGCACAAATACGTCACCGCCTTGGTAAAACAGCTCCCATCTGGAACACCTTTCCCCACCCAGTCGCAAATAGTCTCTATCCACCCCCCGACGACATTCAAACACAAACCGCTGAGGCAGGGTCCTTTCCTCCTCCAACCATCTCCACTGACGATCGAAGGAAGCGAGGGTGGTGACGCCACGGACATCATCTATGCCATCCTCGGCAACGAGGAAGATGATGCGTATAACGGCGAAACCGAAAAGTTGGGGATCGTCATGATCGCGTACCAGGACGGCAAGGTGGATGTTTGCTTGGACGTGGACAAGGTCGAAGCAAGGTGGGAGAAGAAAACGGTGAGCTTCATTTCGATACGCTGATATTTCTGTACCAGCACTGAGCCTTTGCAGAATTCTGCGGATGATCTACCAATGTTCGCCGTGTATGAGACTGTGGATTTGGGGATCGTATCCATGTTGAATGAGATTGACCCCTTGTTATTGGACATCCTTCAAGGAAACCACCCGGCCTTCGTATCGGACCCCATCCATGGGGATTCACTATATTTGTATCATGCTTTCGGTGTCCAAGCACTCAACTTCAAAGCTTTACTCGAGGGTCTCGCGGCAGCTCTGCAAGACGAGAACGATGATAAAGACGGAGCTCTGCAAGAGGAGTTGAAGAAGGAACGAGGAGTTGAAGTCACGCCGATATTATCAACTTTCTCTGTAGAACGGAGGTGGGTCATTTATCTACAGGATAGACTCTCTGGATTCAATCGCGTTCCAGATCTTCGAACCCGGTGATGTCACTGGCCATCCCGAACGATGTCTACCTATCCTACAGTATTTTTATGTTGACCTCCGCTGTGCGCGTCGTCGTGCTGCCACTCACGCCCCAGACCGATGGTCCTTTCGCCCAAGGGTCCAAGCCCACCCCGTCCACCCCACGGAAACTATCTGTTCCTAACTCAGTCGGTCAACTACCACCTACTCCAACCCCCTCAGCCACAGCAAATGCCGATAACCCCAAGGCCTGGTTATCCTCTTCCGAGCTAGACCCTTACATCATCCCTCCTATATTTTCTCAAC
This sequence comes from Thelephora aurantiotincta, assembly GCA_003316405.1. Taxonomy (NCBI): domain Eukaryota; kingdom Fungi; phylum Basidiomycota; class Agaricomycetes; order Thelephorales; family Thelephoraceae; genus Thelephora; species Thelephora aurantiotincta. The sequence continues at coordinate 21,415 of QFEV01005683.1, forward strand.
CACTCGGTCTCCCAACCAACCCCAGACTCGCCCTTCCTGCTTCTCAATCGAAATCTGAATTTGTCCTGACACCGGACACCATGCGATACTTGGGACAAATGGTTGAACACCTCCGTGCCCAGATGGATTCTGTCAGATGTGCCAATGCGTTGGCGGAAGCTCAGGTCCAGATACAGACCATGGAGTTCCATAAGCAAGTCCGTCAGGTACAACAGATTCTGGTAATGGTGGAAACGAACAGGACGAAGAGGTGTGCTGCCTGGAGGGAGAGGGTTGAGAAAATCAGAGAGACCCAGGACGAATTACTGGAGAGGTTGGATAAGACGCTGAGGGTCTATATGAAAGAGGTTGCGCCAGAGTTGAGCGAACAAGAAACGAAGTGGTTCGAGGAACTTAAGAGGATGAAAACAGAGATTCTCGGCCAAGGGAGATATGACGAACAAAGTCTGAGAGCGAGGTCAAAACTTGTGAGTGCCGTCTGTGAAAACCTCTCTAGTGTGCTTCCGGCGATTCATCACAATGCTCCCTAGCTCCAAAGGGAATATGACCGTATCATGCCTTCTCTCAAAGAACTTGAAAAGAAGGAACAAGAGCGGAGGTCCAGGCGGGGGGCGGTAAACCAGGGACTTGGGGCTTCCCAGGCGTTTGAGTACGGACAACGGTCTACTGAAGAGAAGGTACGGTTAGAGAACTTGGAGAAGCAAGTCCTGGCGATGGCTGCGAAGCTGAGCTTGGATGTTGGGAATCCGCCAAGTGCTGGTCGAACGCAGGATTCGTCAACACCAGGTGATTCGCTGAGTCTCGTCAGAACATCGTCACGACCGCAGAGCTGAGAGAACAATCTGTCTCGTGTTTGTTGTCGCGCCATAGCGTTGTAGAATTCACCCAGGATATTCGTGATCACAAATGGTGACGCGACGCGCGATCGTGGTTGGCTGTTCCCTGAGTGAACAATCTTTCGTTCCCACTCCATCCTTTCCATCTCATTCTGAAAATCTGGACCAAGCGTCGACGACATTTTCACGACCACAATCTTGTAAAATCGCACAAACTTTGATTCTGTGATGAGCTCGTTTGGGAATCCTCAGCAACAGCAGCAGCAGCAGCAGCAGCAACAACAACAACAGGGAGGATCGCAGCCATCCGCCACGGGTACGGGTGGAAACTTGTTCGGTAGTGGAACTGGGACGGGGACTACGGGTCCCGCGTTTGGCGGTTAGTACTCGACCGTTTCCGCTCCCTTGCCCCTTTGCGTTCGCGGATTGCGAAGTTGTGGCGTTGGATGGAAGATGGTCTTGAATCGGATAAAGCTGACTCTTACACATTTTCGTAGGAGGAACGGGAACCTCGCTATTTGGTAACCAACCCTCGACAACGACGACGACCAATCCGCCAACTTCAGCATTTGGTGAGGGCAGACTTACGTCATCCAGCCGCTCGCCTGCGACCGCAGAGGATTCGACTGACGTGTTCGTCTCCTTTCTTTCATGTGATTAGGTGTAACCGGTGGTGGAGGATTCTTTGGAGGTGGTGGAACGACTGGAAACGCGTTCGGTAATGGTGCATCGGCTTTATTGCTTCGTTAATAGTCCGATCTAACGCGCCCATCCAGGAACCACTGGAGGCGGAGGTACTATCCCGAACATCTTCAGTGGGGGTTCAGGAATTTTCGGTCAAACGAATACCACGCCGGGCACGACGCCTGCTCTTGGCACAGGCACAACTGGTAGCGGTACCACAGGCACAGGAACGACCACCACGACACCAGCGAATATTTTTGCTGCCAAACCAGCCGGCTCGCTCTTTGGAGCTACCTCTACGACACCCACGCCTGGTACAACCACAACCACAACCACACCTGCCATCGGAGGAGGTTTTTTCGGTGGTGGTACCACCTCAACCATCCCAGCTACTGGGACGACCTTGGGTGGTCCGTTCGGTGCGAAACCGACAACCCCCATCCCCACCCCATTCGGAAGCGGCGGAAGTATCTTCGGAAACACCACAAATCCGGCTCCCTCAATGGGTGGGACCACGAGTACGCCTTCGCCGTTTGGTACAGGGACAATGGGAACCGGTACGACGTTGTTTGGCCCCAAACCGACCGACACAAAGGATCCCGCGAAACCTGGTTCGCAATTTTTTTAATAACCAGTCTGTTCCCAGCAGCTTACCAGGTGATTACCTTAGAAGATGGCACAGCCGGGACTACGACCCCTGCTCCCCCCCCTGCCTTCGGCGGAACGCTGTTTGGTGCACCTAAACCCACAGAGAACAAGGATGCTCCAAACCCAGGTAGATACGAAGTTTTCTACCTTTAACTCTAGTTGGTTTTGATTGTGTCCTGCAGCTGCATCTGGCGGCCTGTTCGGTGGCATACCGAGCACGAGTGCGACACCCGGTGGATTTTTTAGCGGGCCCCCCAAACCTGCCGGCGACTCATCTACTGCTGCGAGCATAACCACCCCTAGTGGATCGTTTGGGCTTCCCCCCAAACCGGTAGAGAGTGCTACTACTTCTACGTCCACTTCCACAACGACGCCAGCATTAGGCGGTGGGTTGTTCGGTGTTAAGAAACCGGAAACATCGGGGACATCAACGCCTGCTCCTTCAACGACCGGAGGTTTCTCCTTTGGAGGGACTGGGGGGACTAGTGGAGGCGGGCTCTTTGGAACCACTACCACGAACAAGGATGCGACGAAGCCTGAGGAGAAGAAGGAAACCACCCCCGCTACTACGTCAAACCTGTTCGGTCCTCCCAAGGACGGTGAGAAAAAGGATGGTACAGCTGCTGGTGCCTCGACGTCAACCAACGGATCAACACTGGGCGGGCTTTTCGGTAAGCCAGCCGAGAAGAAGGATACGCCCGCAGGTGAGGCCATCGTTCTCCTTTTTCTTCTATGGCTAACTCAGTGCCAGTTGGTTCCACTACCTCTACAGACGACAAATCCAAAGTCGCCGGGACCTCATCCGCTCTGACGATCACCGCTCAGCCTCCTTCGATGCTAAGGGGGAAAACGATCGAAGAGATTGTGAACAAGTGGTCTTCAGATCTCGAGGTGCAGGTCAAGGAATTCAGCAAATTCGCGACGGAGGTTGCAGTTTGGGATCGAGGGTTGATTGAGAACGGGAATAACGTGGGTCTCGGTTCCTTTGTCGCTTCCCCTTCGGTTTTGGTGTTGGCTCATGCGGTCGCGGCTTTTGATTTAGCTGGCAATGTTGATGAGCGAAATGTTGGTCGCTGAGAGGGAGCAGGCGGATATCGACCAGGCCCTGGATCATATCGAACAGCAGCAAAAAGATCTAATGGCCACTCTCGAGATTTATGAGAAGACTGCGGAGGAGACTTTGAATACCCAGGGCGGAGGACTCAGGGTCTTGGATACCGGTCCCGCCGATACCGAACGAGACAGAAAGTGAGCTTTTCCAACCAACTGTAGCTATGTTGTTGGC
>QFEV01005684.1:3977-18241 GCA_003316405.1 Thelephora aurantiotincta
AGTGTCAGAGTTGACGAGCACGAAGGTGAAGCTGTCAGATGAGGTAGAACAGTTGAAAGTCCGTGCCCATAGTGCAGAGGATAGGCTAGAGAAGATGAGTAGCGAGTTTGGAGAGTTTGTGCGTGAAGCCACTGCCCGAGAACAGTACGTGGCAGAGTTGCCTTCACGAAAATGATGTTCCTCAAACCGCCCTAGGACGCTGGAAGCGTTCATGCGTGCATCCATCGTGCATCCTACAGAAAAATTATTGGGGAAACGGCCGCGTGATTCACCAGGGAGTGAAGCTGGTGGAAGCACGGAACAACCTCAAGACGACCCTCACGAGTTGCCTCAGCCCCAGAAAAAGAGGATCAAACACTCTTCCGATCGAGAAACGGACAAGGTTGCTGGGCCCTCACGGACCTCCGGACCTTCGGAACGGACAACGACCCGGAAGTTCACCGTATACACGGGTGAAGAAGAAAAGCCCGAGTGCGACCCCCCTCCCCCGACGACCCACTTGTCTGATCTATTCGGAGGACGTTCGCCGCCAATTACCCCGCACGATTTACAAACAACCACAGCTAATGCTGTGGAAAACCAGCCATTTGGAGTAAATTACTCGGCGTTTCAGGCCGCTACTTCGACGCCGGTTCATCCAGGAGCGGGATTCGCATCGTACCTCGCCCGACCCGAGTCTCCGACGTCTCATGTCGTCGAACGGACTGGGCGACGAGACCGGGCTTCACCCTTCTTCCTATCAGGGCCTCCTGATTCGCGGGCAGCGCCTAATCCGTTACCACAGCGGTCGACCAACCCCGAAACTAACGATGATAGCTTCTTGGCGCTGTTACGAACGCCCCCGCTACAGGCCATACACTCGCATCCATCAGGAAACGGAGAAACAAGTTCCAGGTTGGATGACACCCCTGCTTTTCCTATGAAAACCATCTACGGGACAGAGCTGGAGACTGATACGCGATTTGGAGATTTTGGTGTCGAGGGCATGGCCACATCATACTGGCAGAAGGGCCAAAGGAGATTCTGAGGAGCGACGTCCGGGCGCATCCCGTGGGGTTTCTCGTTGCTGTGTTATGTTTGTTTTTGTTGTCCTTTCTTTAATCGAGCATGTCACTTGTGTATATCCTGCATGTTGTTTGATTTCATCATGTTTTGTGTATCAGCACTGCAAGGAATCCCTGATGTCCTTGGGCAGCTTCAAACGCAACGATGGGGCTGCAATAGATCAACATTGTGAGTGTTTCGGATAGATCACAACAATCAACGTTACGCCGCCCCTCCCCCCGCACACTCGCCTTGTTCTCTCCCTGATCTCTTATATATCTCCCCCCTCCTGTCTTTTTCCTTCTGCCACGCAAAGGGGGACATCCCAGAACCATGTCTTCACGCAAGAGCAAGCCCTTACCAAAGTTCGAAGTCGGTGAGCACCTTACGCATGGTCGGGTCGGCATTCCGGGTGTCTGAGGTGGTACAATCTGCAATTGCAGGTGAAAACTACCAGATCCTTCATCGACTCGGGGAGGGGGCATACGGAACAGTCGCCTCAGCGCGGCATATACCCTCCGGCCGAGAGGTCGCTATCAAGAAGATTTTGCCTTTTGAACATAGTCTATTTTGCTTGAGGACGTTGCGAGAGCTCAAGCTGCTCAAATTCTTTTCAGAGACTTGTATGAACGAGAATGTGAGTGCCTGAGATTCATCTTGTAAATCTATTCTCCCCCCGTTCGGGCCGATCTCGTCACACATTGCTATCGGCTGACCGTATCGTCCAATAGATCATTTCCATCCTGGATATCATCAAACCACCGTCTCTCGCCGATTTTACAGAGATTTACTGTACGCGGCACGCATACCGTCCTTGACCTGAATTTTCACCCTTTCAACGATTGCAGTCATCCAAGAGCTTATGCAGACAGATCTGCACAGGGTCATTAGGACGCAACAACTGACTGACGATCATTGCCAAGTGAGTATGGGGGATTCTGTCTCCTGCGGTTTCTATCTGATCACTGTGCGACCAGTACTTCATATATCAGGTTCTCCGCGCTCTCAAATCAATCCACGACGCGGACATCGTCCATAGGGATCTGAAGCCGGCTAACCTTTTGCTCAATGCAAATTGCGATCTTAAAGTGTGCGACTTTGGCCTAGCCCGGAGCGTCAGGACCTCGGCCACGCAAGGGAAAGAGGCCGGGTTAATGACAGAGTATGTGGCCACTCGGTGGTACCGCGCGCCGGAAATCATGCTTTCGTTCAAGATGTATACAAAGGTGGGTCTTTCCGATAAAATGAAACGCGAGCATCATTGTATGGCCATTCGATAGGCGATTGATCTATGGGCCGTCGGGTGCATTCTCGGGGAGCTATTGAATGGGAAGCCGCTGTTTCCCGGTCGTGACTATGGCCACCAACTTGACTTGATACTTGATGTCATTGGCACGCCCACATTGGATGAGTTTTACGGTATCACTTCCCGACGGTCGCGCGATTATATTCGCGCATTGCCGATACGTAGGCGGCGGCCATTCAGTGCGCTGTTCCCCAAGGCTTCCGAAGGCGCCATCGACTTCCTAAGCAAGACCTTGGTACGTTCCTTCCCCTGATCATGGAGCAAGGCTTTTCACGACGCATCCGTGGAAGACGTTCGACCCCAAGAAACGGATGACCATCGAGCAAGCTCTCAATCACCCCTATTTATCCGCATATGTAAGCCAGTAATTTGTCGTTTGCCCGAGGAACCCGTTGACCGGTTGATGTGTGCAGCATGACCCGGAGGATGAGCCCGCGGTGGCATCTCTTGACCCTGAATATTTCGAATTCGACAGTGAGGCATTTACGCGATCCTGTGTTTCTGGCATGTCTCATGCCCCGCTTGCAGTGCACAAGGAAGACCTGTCCAAGGATCAGCTGAAAGGTACGCGATCAGTAGTGGGTGTCTCATGATCCGGTGTTCTCACGCTTTGTCCGATCTTCCGTAGAGTTGCTCTACGAGGAAGTCGTGTCCTTTGTTCCCGTAATCTGAGTTACGGATGCTGCGATCGTATATTTATCTTTATGCATTATACTCGACGCCAACGTATCGGAATTCCGTCTTTGCTTGCTCTCAACACGAGTCCGTACCTGGGACAGGTACGTACACATGCGCGTGACAAACACCCGAGCGCACTGTCCCAAGAGGGACGAAGCCGAGCGGGCATGGCGGCGAACCGGTAGGCACGGCCAATGCACTGCCTCGGAGCTCCAAGCATACCTCGTTTTTCATTGTCAGAGAGTGGCTTTGTTTATCCCTTCGGACAGTGCGGTGTTTCTGCTGAATTCGGCCTCTGATTGGTCGATCGCATCGTGAGAACGTCAGTATCCCTCATGTGAAACTGCCGAATCGATCATCCATCCTTTCTTCCCATCTACTTTTCCGTTTCTCTACTCCTTTTACTTAAACCCTCGCTTTTTTTTTCTTTTTTGCCCTCACGGGTCTGCCCACTCTTTAAACTCCAAGCCCCAGCTCTTGATCTCGAGCCTTTTCTGAGTCCTTCTGTTGCCCTATACGCATACGAACTTGCCAGCCATGTTCATCCCTTTCATCGGGTTTCTCCTCGCTTCTACAGTCTCGGCAAACGTCATCGACGTTCAAGTTAGCGATGACAGCGCCACCCTCAAGTTTACGCCAGAGGCGATTGTGAGTGTTTCCGACCATAATTTAGCCTTGGCACCACTAACAATCGCCCTCCAGACCGCCAATCCCGGTGACCAGGTCGTCTACCACTTCAACCCTAAAAACCACACTGTGACCCAGTCGTCATTTGCTGGCCCTTGCTCTCCCAAAGCGGGTGGCTTTAATTCTGGTTTGTGAGTGCATCCGTGCGGTTTTCTTTTTCCTGTGTCGTGTCCTGACTTTGCACGTGTGTCCCAGTAAGCCAGTGACCGCCAACGTCGCCACATCCGACAGGCCCACATTCACTGTCCTTGTGAATGATGTACGTCGCCTTTGTACTACCCCGACGACCGTCCCCATGACAGTAACTGATCTATTATTATCTTTGCCAAATTTAGACTCAACCGATCTGGGTGTTCTGCGCTCAGGCGAGCAACACCCCGAACAGTCATTGCGGAGCGTCAGTACTCGCTCCTTTTTGTTGTTATTCGCGTGCAAAAAAAAACTCATTCATATCGGTTATTTATAGTGGTATGGTCCACGCTATCAACTGTGGCGCTGACGGAGCTCCCAACTCCTTCACCAACTTCAAGAACGCCGCTCTCGCTATTGGCGCCCAGCTCAAGTCCCAAGCAGGCACTCCCTCTTCCACTTGGTCTGCTGACTACGGAACCGCCACCATCCCCCCTCCACCCAATCCGTCACTTGTGACCGATACTGTCACCCTCGGTTCCGAGATCTGGACGACGACCTATTCTTCTTATCCCAACTCACCGGGCCCTACCCCCGTTTCCTCCGGCGGGAACACCATCGAGGTCATTGTTGGTGGTCCCAATGGAAACCTCAGTTTCACTCCTAGCCGTGTCAGTGCTTCTCCTCGCGACACCATCAAGTTCACCTTCCAAGTTAAGAACCACACTGTCACCCAGTCTTCGTTCAGTGCTCCTTGCTTGCCCTTGACCAACCAGACCACTGGGGCCAGAATTGGATTCAATTCCGGTTTCTTCCCAGTTGCCGCCAATGCTACAAATTTCCCCACCTGGTCCCTCACCATCAACAACACCGCTCCCATCTGGGCTTACTGTGGTCAGACCAGCCACTGTGGTGCTGGAATGGTGTTTGCCGTCAACAGCGATGAGAGCAGCCAGCGCAACTTCGCCGCTTTCCAGGCCCTCGCCAAGACTCTCAACGGCACCTCCACAAACTCCACCAGTCCTACCGGCTCTAACAACGGAAGCACTGGTAGTAACAGTGGTCATGGTAACGGCGCGATGTCCAACACCGTTGGAAGTGGTCTTGTTATCGCTCTCGCCGTGACTTGGTTGGGGTCGTTGTTGTAGAACGATGAACTTGAATACCCTCATCTCTCACCGATGGACACCGCTTCTATGCGTTTCTAAATCCTTCCGGGTAAACACTGGGTAGTTTATTTGTAATCGATTGCTTAGTCAATCTTTTTTTTTTTCGTTCACTTCCACATTGGAAGTCGTTGCCCATAATCTTGTGATGCCACTACCGTCTTGACTCAAGGTCGACCAGCGATCTTCCATTTCAAACCCGATCAGGAACGAAATACGGGTCTCTGCCTCGAAGGGAGGGGGCTACATGAGTGAAATTGATCTTACTCAGCGAAACTATGAAATGAGATGTTCTACGCGCCGGGGAACTGTTACAAACAGGTAGAATTGTTTCGTCCGTTGATAAAATACTCCAAAGAAAGAGAGGGAAAAAACCTAGCCCGAACTGCCTGAACTCGACGAATGACCGCGCGGATACTGGGAAGTCTTTCGCCCGTACTCCGTGGGTTCACCCCTCCACATTTTTGTCACATCTCGCAAACGGGTAGTCACTGCCTTGGAGGTGGACTTGGACGATCTATCCTTTCTAGTCTCGTCCTTCTTCGGGGCGGGGGAGGTTGCTTTGGTATCCCCTGGTTGTTTGACGGACACGCGCCTCGTCCCTGCCTCCCCCGTCGAGGTAATAGGATTGGCTTTTTGGGGTAATCCATTATTCGTGGTCGAATGTGTGAGATCGGAGGGAGTGGGGGTAGCGGCGTCGTGGGTGGGGGTTGGTGTCTTAATTCGGGGTGGTTGGTGATAGTTGGACGAGGGAGCAGTAGCAGGACTCTCGCTTGCGGGTGGCCCTACGGAATCTTGCGAAGCGGAGGCGCTCTTGGTGGCCAGTTCGTCCTCGTGTTCAAATTCGGCCGGCGAATCGGACCTCTCTGTACTGGAGGTCGGGCTCCAGTCGTCCTGGTAAGATCTGTTGGCACGCTCCCTACGTTTAGATTCCCACCGCTCCGAAGCACTCTCCAGCGCGTCAAGGACGCGATCGATCGTAAGCCGCTTGGCGGGATCCGCTTCCCAACAAGACACCGTCGTGTCCCAGAGCTCTTTGGTGAAGCCACGGGAGATAGCGAAGTCGGGTTGCTTGGGCCGTGCGCCTTCAAGGATGTAAAAAATCACCATAAGATTATTATATTCATGAAGGGGGAGCTTGTCCGTTAGAACCTAGGGCCGTCTCAGCGTCATGGCCTGTCCTCGTATCGGAGGGAGCTCACCTCGTAAATGGTCATCCCCATCGAATACGTGTCGGACTCCTTTGTAGGACCACCCTTCTTAGATCCAAAGTTTTCTGGATCTAGCAATTCCGGGGGGGCCCAACGCACGGTGGTGGCACCGACCGAAGATGAGTGAGATGCGGTGGTAGAAATCAGATCCCCAGCGATCCTTGTGAGCCCAACATCCGCGAGACAGGCGCGACCCTCCTTGGAGATGAGGATATTGGCCTGCATAGAATTGAGTACTGTTGTTCGCGGGGCGGATCGTGATATCGTACCCCTTTCAGATCACCGTGGGCAAGATCTATACTGTGGAGGTATTTAATACCGTGTGCGGCGTCCCCTAACTGTCGACAAACTCAATAAAGGGATCCACGAAGTGGAACATGGTACGTGCCAGTTTCAACGGATTGATGGTGTGAGGTTGACCTTTCTTCAAGTAATCGATGATGTTTCCGTTTTCCATCCATGGCGCCACCATCGCGTATTCTCCATTATCCATCGTGGCCCCGATCAGCTCTAATATATTCGGGTGACGCAGACACTTCCAGGTAATGACCTCTCGACAGAAGCTCTGCAAAGGGTCAGGCTTGACGGTGTGAGGAGGTCAGATCAAGAGTGCCTCGCCTTTTTGACTCTCTTAACATCGTCTGACTGATAATACCGGATGACTTTGATTGCAACGACCGTTTCCCCTCCATACACCCCCTGCCAAACGTCAGAGAACCCGCCGGAAGAGATGGGGTCACCGTCCGATCTCTCGATCTTGGAGTCAGGAATGATGTAGGAGTTGGGGAGAATACCGTGATTTCTGCAGATCTTCACGAGTCCCCTGAAGCATCGTCTCCTCGTACGCAGCTCCACCCCGTATTGAGGCTCCAGCATCTGTCCCCAACGGGTTGGTCACACCGACTGGTAGATAGAAGGGACCTCTCACTTACACTTTCAAGTGGTTTTATCAATTCCCGGACTTCCGCCTCCTCCAACGGTGACTTTGCCCTGATCAAGATTCGATCCAACATCTTATCGGGGGTTAGCCAAGTGGCGGGTGTGGTCTGTGCATGAAGTTGGCCATCCGACGCGCTAAGCTTAGTGCTGGATGTGGTCTGTGGAATGTTGCCCGAATGGTGTGAGCTGGGTGAGCCGCTCATGAGTATGTCGGTAGTCATGGCGAAGGGTGTGGGGGAGCGAAAGGTGGTATCGGAGAGAGATGATGCGGTAATATATGAGATCGTACCTCAACCTCGTGGCGAACGCCAGGACACCGGATGCAGGGTCTGCGGAGGCCTGGGTGTACATCATGCACACTCAATACATTGATGTGCGTAGTCGCCACGAGGCAGTCGAGACCGAGAGCCAGTCGAGTCGAGCGTCAAGTTTATAAATGTTCACGACGAACAGCATACACCCCTAAACGGGGTCCTCCTTCGACATTCCAAGATAGGCAAGCGTTCTATTGGTGCAAAGACACGCGAAAGGTTAATAGAGTGAGACCGGATGATCGGGAAGGCACGGGGCGACACGAAAGGTCAGCCCAAACTCGGACCAAGCCAGGCAATGGATGGTGATCCGATTCGTGACCCCGCTAGTCGATGTCTGTTTGATCCCGTGGGCGGTATTTAATGCCTCGACTCTCCAACTCGGCCTCTACATCTTCGGGAACCCTACCCTTGACACGCACCGCATACATGCCACGCACGTTGCCAGCTGTTCAGCGGTCAGAATTTTTGGCCACGGGACCTGTGGAGTCGCAGGGGTACGACTTACATGTCCGCTGCCACCGCCCAACCCAGCTGGTCTCGGGATCGATCAAGGCAATAATACCATCAAAATAGGTCGAGGTGCACGATTGGATTCGGTCCGGAGAGCCTTTCATCTGTATACGCTGGTGGGTCGAGACCGGTGGTCCGGAGTGGCTGGGGACAAACCTGAAGGATCTCTTCGCAATTGGGGCAACCGTTTTTACGGAAGTCTCCAGGAGTCTGAATGAGCGAGCATAGAAGACACGCCCTGAGTTGTCTAGCCTTTGGCTGTGGCGGGATAGCTGCCTGAGGTTGACCGTCGGCCATGACTGATGGAGGATGTGGGACAAAGACAAACCGAGTCCCGCTTACGCCAGAGTGATCGAAAACTGACGACGGGCACTCTTCCTGCCATCGCCATGAGCACCGGCCGAGACGCTGCTCGCAAGTCACGTCGGCAAATACCCGTTGCTTTGGGCCCCTTAAGAAACAGCCACAGGATCGCTCTAAAGAAAATCTGGGATGAAAGACCGTGTCTTCCTTCGGTCGCCTCTCGAAAAGCTTGGGCATCCGCTCAAGGGATAGACCCCGCTTTCGTCAACAGATGGTTCTATGCACAAGTGCAAAAGGCTCGGGCATCTGGTTTTGAGCTTGACACAGAAAACGAGGGCTATGACCTTGATGCCGACGGGGGTCCGGTAGTAAGGCTCACCCCTACCGCTCCTGCTAGGCTCAACTCTCTCCTACGTTCTACGACTCCAGAAGGCCTACCAGAACTCTCCTGCCATGAATACTCCACATCCAGCGAAACTGGGCTTCTAATCCCTTTTAGTCCTGGTCAATCCTCATCTCCGATTTTTGGATCTTCGTTTTACTCTCCGAAACTCATCTTGGACTTGCCCTTTGGCGAACGCGGTCATCTTGCAGGCATAGAACAGTTTATTCTTACTCCTCCCGGTCCGCCTAAGCGCAAACGAACAACCCAGACTTCCCCTACCCATACCCATCAAGGCATGCCTCTTCTACCTGCTAGTCCAACACCCGACAACCGCCTGCCCCCTGTACCTGTGGCACCAAGAAAACCTAAACCATCACGAGACAGTCGTGATATCCTAAATCATCGTATCCAACATCACCCTTGCCTTCGGCTTCCACCCCCAATCTCATCGCCCACGCCCATGCCGTCAGGATATTCGGTTCCACACCGAACCGGCCCTCGGGTACGGGAGGGAGACGATAAAACAAATCCGTCGACCTGTTCAGATCTTCGTACGCTTGTCGCGAAAACATCAGGCCTTACCGACCAGAAGCAAGGTGAGTGCGTTGATGACGATCAACCTTTGAACCATAGAGATAATCAAACCACACCTCCATTCCACAAGTATCTATGGACGATAGGCGTAAGCGTACTGTGCGTGGTAACCCAAAAGGTTTGTCCTTCCCAGCTCTCCATCTCCGGTGCCTCTATCAAAACATCCATAGATCGCAGAGTCCATCTCCCCTCCCAGGCTAAGCGTCGATGGCTGCACCGCGCGCATCGAATGCCTACCCATACATCCTGATCCCTCCCCCCCCTCCTTGGTGGATTCGTAGACATGTAGATTTGTCTCTGGTGGGAGAGACCCTGCTGATCTCGTACAGGAGAATGTGACTTCCTTCACCGTGATTAACCCAGGTCTCTGCCTTTGACTCCCTTGATGGCCGTCCATACGATGGTAAGGATGAGAGCAAGAGCAGCGCTCAAGACGTATATTTGCGGGATAGGTCTTGTCGCCCATCGGCTGAAACCTATATCCCCCTCCATCCACAGAAAGAATATTAACGCGGCGGTCACGCATGCAAAAACGAGGATGCCGATGAGAGGGGCATAAGGGAGTTGAGTGGCGACCAAGGCGTAGAGTATGCCGGAGAGGATACCAGAGTACGCGAGCATCCACCCGCGGAGGACCGAGAGTGGTGGGTAGCTCGCCCGGGAATGGACGACGACGACGAGGACAGATACGAAGAAGATGCCGGTGGCGTACATGTAGTGACTGATGACGTGTTCCCAAACGTTCCTCGTGTAGTTGTAGGCTTCTTCCGCTGTCGGTATCCTGGAGGGGCTTTCTGTCACTATAATCTGCTCGATGGAATGTTTGAGCATAACGCTCATCGTATGAGACGTGGAACCGAATATGAAGAGCACGGATGAAAGGGCGAAGAGGACCGTCAATGTCTTGGAGGGAGCAGGTCTTGCAGAGGTGAAGAGGAGATAGAGGATTGGGAAGTTGATGAAAGGATCCAGTATGCGGAGGAGATCGCCGAGGCCAAATCTCGGGGGGTCGAACTGTGTGTGTTCCTCTGGGATGACGACAGGGATGAGGATTAAGAGGAGGAAGAAGGTCGACGACAGACATGATAAAAGGAGCACCTTTAGGCGGGATGGAGGATGGAGAGTCGTCGTGAGGAACGGGGTATCATCGAATCCGAGTTCGTGCGATTCGGTGGGCGCATCCTCATCCTGGGGTGTCGAGCGGTAGCCAGACGACATCGTCGACGACTGTAAAGAGTGCGTGCGTCCGCCGCTGCGCTTTCTTTGCAATGGACAACCGAGTCCGTCGGAGCACAGGCAGATCACGAACGCAGCTCGCGCTTAAGAGACAGCGCATACAGTCACCGAAGTAGGATCATGCGTCCGACAAGTGAGATAACATTACAGGGATATACGAGAGCAATCGGTACAAGACCCAAGTATAATTTACTCTTCACCCTCCTCATCGGCTCTGTGACAGACCGTCAGCGGATAGCCGACAAATTTAATCACCGGGATTCGACTTACCCGATATTGTAGAATCGGAGCTGGTACACGTCCTTGGAGGTGGCAACAACGCTAGGGACCCGTACGTTTAGATCCTGAAATCCAAGCGCCACAACACGCTACCCACCGGATCCAGTCCCGAAGAGCATTCTTCTTCAAGAACTTCTTCGTGAGATACTTGAGGTAGCGTTTTGACAAGGCAATATTCGCGGTGATGGTTATATTTTTGTCGCCTAGATGACATGGTCAGTCCCACGGCCCGCTCGTAGGCAACACGATCGCACCTTCACGGTGGATCTTGACATTGTCACCCAGGTTTCCAGTCTTGTGGTCGACCTTAATTCGGTCGTGCAAGAACTTTTCGAAAGCAGCACCGTCAAAGATACTAGCTCCAGCCGGGCGGGAGTAGTCGATAACAAACTTGTGCTTGGCAGCAGGGATTTTGGCAGCCTTTGCCTAGATTGGGGACCCAGTCAGCCTACTGAGAAGAGAGCTCAGCAAAGCGGTTTGGGAGGAGGTAACGAACCATCTTGAGGAGGTGTCAACGGGATGGATGGACGAGAGAGTACCGTTGACCGCTGTGGGAAGGTATACAGTGCTTACAAATATTCTCTCACACTCCAAATGTGGAATGCGAGCGCCAATCACCCCGATCCGCCTTTTTCTTGGATTTCATTCGCTTTTTCTTTGGCTATGGCTTCAAAAAACACCCTGAGCCGGGAGCAGGTCGCGTCCGCTCAGGTCACTGGAGACTATGCCATCAAGTCCGAAGACAAACAGCCGGTTTTGGATACCTCCCAGTGGCCTCTGCTGCTGAAAAACTACGACAAGTTGCTTGTTCGTTCCAGCCATTTCACCCCAATCCCCTCCGGATGCAGTCCTCTTAGACGGGACATCGAGAATCATGTCAGGTGAGTGCACGTTCTTGTTCTACGCCTCCTTACTGATTACTTCACATCTGCAATCCAGGTCTGGAGTAATTAACCTCGATAAGCCATCTAATCCTTCCTCCCACGAAGTCGTCGCTTGGTTGCGACGCATTCTACGTGTTGACAAGACCGGACACAGCGGAACGCTCGACCCCAAAGTCACCGGTTGTCTCATTGTCTGTATTGATCGTGCGACGAGACTCGTCAAGTCTCAACAAGGCGCTGGAAAGGAATATGTTGCCGTCCTGCGACTCCACGACAAACTCAAGGACCCTTCTGCCCTCCCCCGTGCTCTCCAAACCCTCACTGGTGCCCTGTTTCAACGGCCACCTCTTATTTCTGCCGTGAAGCGTCAACTTCGAGTCCGTACCGTCTACGATTCAAAACTCCTCGAGTACGACGAAAACCGCAACCTTGCGGTTTTCTGGGTGTCGTGCGAGGCTGGAACATATATCCGAACTCTCTGCGTACATCTCGGTCTACTTTTGGGTGTTGGGGGTCACATGCAGGAACTCAGAAGAGTTCGAAGTGGTGCTTTAAGTGAGAATGACGACATTGTTACCATGCACGATGTCCTAGATGCCCAGTGGTTATATGATAACACACGAGACGGTTTGTTCTCCATCCCGTCAAACAGTATACACAAGTTGACTCCTTCGCTAGAATCTTATCTGAGACGAGCAATTCGTCCTTTGGAATGCCTGCTTGTCGGTTACAAGCGAATTGTCGTAAAGGACAGCGCTGTAAACGCAGTTTGTTACGGGGCAAAGCTCATGATTCCGGGGTTGCTGCGATACGAGGCCGATATCTCGGTTCACGAGGAGGTGGTCTTGATGACAACGAAAGGTGTGGATGACGTCGATCGCTGATCATTTGAATTTTATAACATGAGTACCAGGCGAGGCTATTGCAATCGGGATCGCTCAGATGTCGACCGTCGAACTTGCTACTTGTGATCACGGTGTCGTGGCCAAAGTCAAACGCTGTATCATGGAACGCGATACCTACCCGCGGAGGTGGGGCCTTGGTCCGAAGGCGATGGAAAAGAAAAAGATGATCAAGGATGGCAAACTCGGGAAGCACGGCGAGAAAATCGAGGGCGTCACCCCGAAAGAGTGGAGCAAGGACTATGTCGACTACACGCGTGACCAGGTAAGAGACAGTTGGTCCGGCTTTTTCAAGGTGGGCCAAACCTTTTGTATAGGTCCCGGCCCCCGGCACTGCAGGTCCTTCTACCATCACGCCCACTTCAGCGGCTTCGTCGCTACCCGTTACTGCTGTCGCACCGGTCGACGAGTCCTCACAGGGAGAAGCGTCAGGTGGGGGCGAGAAGAAACGAAAGCGCGTGTCGGATGTGACAGTCGACGAAGGATCCGAACAGCGAAAGAAGAAGAAAGAGAAAGCCCCTGCCGACGAGGACAAGGAAGCCAGACGAGAGCGCAAACGCCTGAGGAAAGAGAAAAAGGCGGCCAAGGAGGCTGCTAAGGCTAATCCTTGAGCTTGTGATTGAGTCTTTGTAGTTTTGTTTTCGTGTATCTGTGCTATCCATTTCATACGTTGCATGCACCTTGATATCGGCAAACCTGGCGTTTCGCCCGTCGATCATCGCACTCGCCTCAGACCTTCGGTACTCTGATGTCAACCGACCGCAACACGCAGACAGGGGGACCAACCGGCGAGATCTTCTTGCCTCCCTATCGAATCGAGGACTTTTGGGTTCAGGAACAACGGGAGTCTGACCTGACTAAACAAATACTGCAAACCATAGAGTCTGACTATGGAATGTCGGACCAATTCCTCGACAACACGCTCGCGAGGGGGTGGTATCGTAATCACCCAGAGGAGCTCAACAATAGGGCACGGTCCAGCGACGAGGTGCGCGGTTGACACCTCGCCTGTTGTTCTGCCAGTATTGAATCAATACAGAATTCAGATGAATCGTTCGAGATTTGGAAACAGAGGAGTAGCCCACGAAAGAGGTTCGCTTCCACCAGGGTGCCGGTGCCATTGACAGTGACCTCATCGTCGTCATCATCCAAAACCTCATCTTCGAGAGCCTCGTCATCCAAAGTAAAACTCCACAAAGAGCACGCCAGTTCTCCGTTCATCTCCTGCGGGCACTGGACGAGGAAGAGGTTACAGGAGCAATGGGACAAAGCCACCAGAGAAGCTGGGTCTGCCCCGGTGACAATCGTGAATGAGGTTAACGGCGAGGAAGTCCCGGGCGTACCTGCGGACTTCCAGTACCTCGAACACGGTTATGACTGGGGAAAATACGTGTCGGACCCAAATTTCTTGATCGGATGCGACTGCACTGGTAACTGTGACGGTGCAGATGCTAAAAATTGCTGCATAAGGCACATCGACAGTGACCCTGAGGAGTTCATGGGATTCTGGTACGATAAACGGGTACGTTTACTGCACGAATACAACCTTGGCGTAACGAGTCTCACCTCAGGGGTCAGGGTCTGTTCCGGCTCGGCACCACCCATGTACTGCTCAGGGAGTGCAACAGAGTGAGTCAGTCCTTTAGCTAGGCGATGTCATTCTCATCTTGTCGCAGAATTGTTCCTGTGACGAAACG
>QFEV01005687.1:416-17288 GCA_003316405.1 Thelephora aurantiotincta
GTCAAGTCCGCACTGGAGACGCCTTGGGGACGGATTTGGGAGAAAGGCGGTTTAATTTTGTGTGACGGGCGTGGGCGCGTATAGTTGCCTGTTTTGGAAGCGCCTTTGTCTGGATATGAGGGAGTGCGGGGTTGCTAAAGGGACGAGGCCAGGGCTGCACGAAGCATCAGATAAGGCCGTCGTCCAGATACAAAAGGGCACAATAAGGCGATGAGTTCTATTCTCCAACCCTCCTCAGACAAAGGAGAACCAGTGTCCCCTCTATCCGAGATACCCTCTCCATATCCCAACGGCGGCGACGGACGTAACCACCCAACCGTTTTCGTGACACACACCCGTACGGTGCACACACACCCACACCCACTACCACCCACCCGCGCACGTCCTAAACCCCCGATACCGCACCATCTGTACCATCATCCGGTCCACGGGAAAAAAACATGTCGCCATACAGCTACGAGCCGTCCTCTCCCAGGGTCGGATTCTTCCCGACCGGACCTGCCTCGCCAAACGCTTTCGCTGGATTCCACCAGTCAGCCTCGCCGATCAGCTCGGTGCTGGGGAAGGCCCTCATCCCGTCCTCGTCGCAGGATATCCAGAATTCCTCGAACCTAGGCGGAACCTTCACCTTGAACAACGCCCGTGGGAAGAGGAGCTGATTTGTTCCCGCTACTCGTTCGCCTTTGCTTATCCCATCCACACACGCATCTGTACACCGTTTTATGCCTTCATCATATGGATTCTTATTGTATACCGACCTTTCGTTGTAGTGCTGTATCCGTGAAACGGTTGTATACTGTGTCCCCATCATATATAGCGATTAGAATCCACGAGTCACGGACGTGTTCTCCGCCTGGTGATTGGATCTGAAGCTCTGAAGATTAAGCAGACTTCCTGGAGCTCGTTTGGCACTCAAATCATGACCGCGTCAAGATAGGCACGAGTTGGATTCAGTACAAGTTTACAAGGGCACGGGATTGACCCGAGTTGTGAGATGCATGTCTCATGCTGCCGAGATCATATCCCCGAAGAGGTAGCTGTGCTGATTACCGCCCAGCTTACCAGGGTCCGAAATCTTCCTTGCGGCCTGCTGCCTACCACGTTTCCTCTGCTGCCCCGACTCTGAACCCATGGACACCGACATTAAGGAAGAGAAATGCAAAGATAACACCATCTCTTCGTCGAATACGGTCATTTCGGCCTTGGATGTTGCGGAAAAAGCAACGAGTGCTATACCACCGGTTGTGATAAGTACCGTCAAGGAAATCCTCATCCTAGTCAAGGTATGCTTCCATCTACCTGGTATCGATCGCGGGTTAACGCGCAGGCAGGAGTTGAAGAGTAACCAGGGAGACTACGTCAGTCTTGGACTGGCTTGCGCCCAAGTCTGTACTGCTCTGAGCCGAGGATTAAGTGGGAGGGAGTTGGGGGAATTAAGTGGCTCTCTCTGCGAGGCGATCAATGAGTTGACGACGTGAGTTGGACCAGCAGCGATCAGTTTGGATGCTCGTTAGCATTGACGACCCTGTCACTCCAATCGCAGGACGGTCATAGAGATCCGACAAAAGATTGAGAACAAAGTCAAACGTAATGTCGCGGTGAAACTGTTCCACGGAAATAACGACAAGGATAAGATTGTCGGTTGGAAGGCGAAGCTCAACGGGATCGTTCTCGCCTTCAATGTGCGTCTCGTCGTGTTTGTATAGCCGGTGCTGACTTTATACCCCCAGACTGAACTTGGGTTGAACATCGTTCTGACCGCTGTCGATACACAAGCCACCGTTTCAAAGGTTCAAAACGATATTTCCGAAGTTCAGCGCAAGGTTGCGAACACGGAGGCGATGATTTCTAAGATCCTGGAAAATCAGGAAAAGGTTAACGATCTGCCCCAGTCAGTGAGTGTCGCCAGTGCTTCATCCGCCACCGAATAAAAACTCACCATTACCCAGGTTCCAACTAGGTCAACGATCTTAGCTACAAATGAGCCCAATATCTTACATTCGCATCTAGTGCATCCGGTGAATCTCCACCCCAAGCACCGAAGATCTTCTTTGGACGCGACGCGTTGATCGAACAGATTGTCGGTCTCGCCAGGAACCTCACTCCGATCGCCCTCATCGGTGCCGGCGGGATTGGCAAGACCTCAATCGCTCTAACCATACTTCACCACGATCACGTCAAGCAACGGTTCGGTGACAACCGTCGGTTCATCCGTTGTGATGAATTCCCCCCCTCCTGTTCCCATTTCCTCCGTTGGCTCTCCAATGCCATTGGCGCGGGCATCGAAAACCCTAAGAATCTGGTCCCCCTGCGGCAATTCCTTTCCTCGAAGGATATGGTCATAATCCTCGATAACGCGGAATCCATTCTCGATCCACAAGGACCGGAGTCTTCGGAGATTTACGCCGTGGTGGAGGAACTAAGCCAGTTTGACAACGTGTGGCTTCTCATCACCTCCCGCGTCTCCACCGTGCCCTCTGACTGCGAGATGGTCGACATCCCGACGTTGTCAATGGAGGCCGCACGCGAAACCTTCCACCGCATCCATAAGCGCGGCACACAGTCTCAACTTATTGACAACATTCTGAGGCGACTGGACTTCCACCCGCTTTCGATCACCCTCCTTGCAACGGTTGCGCATCAAAACAGGTGGGACACAGGTCAATTAGCCAAGGAGTGGGAGCAACGGCAGACGGGTGTGCTCCGGACGGCGCACGACAAGAGTCTCGCTGCCGCAATCGAGCTATCGCTTGCATCCCCGATGTTCCTAAACCTTGGTCCTCACGCCCGAGAGCTTCTCGGGACCGTTGCCTTCTTCCCCCAGGGTGTCAATGAGAACAATCTCGAGCGGTTGTTTCCAGACATCTTCGACATCTTCTACATTTTCGACACATTCTGCAATCTTTCCCTGACATATCGGAGTGACGGGTTTGTCACGATGCTCGCACCACTCCGAGATTACCTCGGCCCCGAGGATCCAAAATTATCATCCCTCCTCTGCACGACCAAAGAGCATTACTTCCACCGGTTATCATCCAACGTCAATCCTGGCAAGCCCGACTACGAAGAAACCAAATGGATTGTGTTAGAGGATGTGAACGTGGAGCACCTTCTCGATGTTTTCACAACAATCGACACAGATTCTGGTGATGTTTGGGACGCTTGTTTCAATTTCACGAATCACATCTGTTGGCACAAGCCTCGGCTCATTATACTGGGGCCAAGGGTCGTCCGACTCCCAGACAGTCATCCTTCGAAGCCAAAATGCTTGTTCAAGCTCTCACAGTTGTTTGATTCACTTGGAAATTACGAGGAGTGTAAAAAGCTCCTTGCCCATGCTTTGGCGCTCTGGCGAGAGCGGGGGAACGAGGAATGTGTTGCTCACACATTGCGGCGCCTATCCGATGTCAACCGATTGCTCCAACTCTACAACGAGGGGATAAAGCAGGCCAGGGAAGCGTTGGAAATCTACGAACGGCTTGGGAACGCATCGCAACAAGCAGAGTGCTTACGGATGCTCGCTCGGTTGTTGTATGGCGTCAAGGAATTAGATGTTGCAGAAGAAGCAGCATCCCGCGCGATTGGTCTCTCCCTGAACCACGAACAATTTCAGGTCTGCGGATGTCACCGTCTCCTTGGTGAAATATACCATTCCAAAGGCGCAAGAGAGGAGGCAGTTACCCATTACAAGGCAGCCCTCGAGATCGCATCCTCTCTTAACCATGACACTGCACTGTTTTGGATCCACCACGCCCTGGCGCAGCTGTTTCTTGGGGAACGCAACTTCGATTGCGCGTCTGCTCACGCTCAACACGCGAAGTCACACACCGCCAATGACGCATACCTTCTGGGTCGGGGGATCCACCTCCAGGCTGTGATCTGGTATCGACAACGAAGGTATGAAGAGGCGAAATCTGAGGCATTGTGCGCCATCGAAATTTACGACAAGACTGGGGCCGCAGATGCCCTGAAGGGTGCTAGAGTAGTCCTCCGGCGGATTGAGTCGGAAATGGCTGAGAGGCTCTCAAGGTCTCATGAAGTAAACGACGACGCAACGGTAGGCTCCCTGACACGCTGCTGATTCCTCCGCGTATTAATGTTCCGCTCTCGCTTAGGGGAAACTTGGATAGCACTTGTCTTTTTCTTCGGACGTCCTCACTACCTTTCTTTCATCTTCTTTGAGGACGTTTTATTTTTTATCTATCTCCGCTCGTTTCACTGTCCCGCTTTACATCTTCGATCTGCACCCCCATGGTATGTGTCCCTACCTCCCCCCTAGTTATTCTTGTCATTCACACACATGTCTTGTACACCACCAATTATCTGTGATGCATGACCATCCCTGTCTAGTACCACTGCTGGTGCCATGATTACCACGACACCGTTTCCCAAATCCCGGTCGACCTCCCAAGAGACCCCTTCATCTCGTCAACAGAGAGAGCCCAGCTCAGGGTGTAGAAATGTAACTGCATCGTAGTAGTGGGCGGTATCGTAGTTCCAGCCGCCCCTCCACATTCCGGATTCGGGGTGCCTTCACGTGACTTTTACCAGAGGTGATGGGGTCCGCCTTGGCTTCGGTGAGCCACGCAGTCGCTATGGCTGATCCAACGACGGCCTACTCGCTCGCCCTCCTCGCAGAATACACCCATTCCCTCGATTCTCTCCCCCTTGACCTCTCCAGAAACTTTGCAGACCTCCGCGAGCTCGATGCGGTCCTTTCATCCTCCATGGCTCTCATTGCCGCCAAAATCAACCAGCTCACGAAGATGATTGAAGACCGGAAGGCCTCCCCGGAAGACAGGCTTTGGCTCCTTACAGAGATTGGCGACGAAGCCAACAGGCTCAAGCTTGGTGGAGAAGACAAGATCCGCGTGGCGAGCGCCGCCGCCGACAACTTGCGAAATCACAAGAACCACCTGGTGGACTTGCTTCATTACCTCCCAAACTTTGACCCTTCTATCCTCAACAGAACGACGCATTACCCTCATGTCACTTCCAAGTCGTACCCGCCTCATTCCGTTGAGACCGGGAGAAGGCAGCGTAGGGGTGGCAATCTGTCGAACAATCGAAACAACGATAATAACTTCTTCCCAAACGACCTTGGCTCACAAAAGAAGAAACGGGGGGGTGGAAGGGACGAAGAAGTTGAAGTCGGACCGAGTAGGACACCGAGGAAGGAAAGGATCGTTGATATGTCGAATGGGAGACCGCGGAACACTGGACGCGGAGGTGGAGGCGGAAGGCGGTACGTTAGACACGCCTCTCGTTTATCCTGTCCCGACTCAAGTCTACGCTAGCGCCGCATCCCCTGCAGAATCTCTCGTGTCTGTCGCTTCGCATGTTCAACCGAATCAACCACCCCGACAGCCACAGAACGGTCCTCGCAACGGTACATTCCCCCCTACGAACGGTAACAAACGATCTAGGGTTGTCACCGTTCCCCCTGGCCCTGCGGACCAATACGACGTTCCTCGAGGTTCTCGGGAGACGTACACGAATCAACCACCGAACCCGTCGTCTGTGCACCCTTCGCTCTTGCCATACGCGAACGGACATCATCATCCGCCGGGAGGAGAGTGGGCAGTGTACGACAACCAACTAGAAGGACCTGGAATGCCGGTTGCGCGGGGCAGCTCGCATCCAGTCCCAGTACAAAACCTCAATCCGCCGACGTCTACACCTGTTGATCAGCAGGCGGATAGCACTACTGGAGGGGGAGATGAAGGAGAGGTCGAGGATGAGAGAAAGTACTGTTTCTGCGACGGTGTCAGTTACGGAGAGATGATTGGATGTGATGGCCCGGATTGCGAGAGGGAGTGGGTGCGTTGTCTCTCGAACTTTCTCCAGACACCGCTTGTGCTGATGGTGTGATCGCGTGCCCAGTTCCATCTCCCGTGTCTGGGTCTCACGGTTCCTCCTTCGGGTACGTGGTTCTGTGAGTCATGCAAGACAGAAAGGCGTAACAAGGCGAAAACCAATCGAGGGGGGAAACGCAAAACTGGGGGTGGAAGAAATAATCCCAAGGCATGATCCGCCTCGACGGTTTCCTTACCGTTTTTGTGCTCTTGTACTTGTTACTACCCGCGCCTTTGAATTGGATGACTCAGTGGCACTCGACCGACCTCCGGACTCGGATCAGCCAGAAAACCCTACCACACGACGCGTAACCGTCGTGGCCACCCGAGAGGACGCGCAATCCCCGGTGTGTAATGTGGCCGAGCACGACAGGTGACAGGGAACGCTACAGTGATTACAGAGCATTCGTGACGTGTCAGGAGTGTTTACGTGTCGAAGCGAGAAATTCCATTTGATATCCATCCCTATAAAAACTGTCACGGTGGTACGGGCAAGACGCCATCTCACCTCTCAATCGCAACATGTCCATCGCTCTCCCCCCAAAGTGCGTAAATCATGGATCGACTGCGGGTGGCGCGCGTGGATTCACCCCCTCGGGTTAGGTTTGGTTTGGTCATCGCGGCCGTTGCTACGACGTCTTGGCTCGGGCTTTGGCAAGCCTTCGGGGTCGTCGCGAGGGCTCGTAAGGCAGCTAAAATCCCCTATCCCCAAGGTAAGAGTCCCTGTTTCCGGACTCTAGTAGGGCTCGTTGACGTCGAGCTACCCCTCCACAGCGTACGCCGAGAAGGCTGAAGTTGAAAAGTCGGAGGCCGCTTTCCGCTTCAACTGCGCTCAACGTGAGTCCGTTCTGCACTCTCCAAGGATCCTACAGAAGTTCACCCCTGTCGTTTCCACCTAGGTGCACACGCGAACACCCTCGAGAGCCTCCCACAAGTCATCACGTTGTTAGTCCTCCGGCTTGAATGAACCGTCTCGTGTTCCCGTTCCCTGACGGTTTCTCGCATTTATAGCGGCCTGATCTGGGGACTCAAGCAACCTGTCTACTCGGCCATCGCCATTGAAATCTGGGTGCTCACCAGGGCTTGGTATACCTACGGGTACACCAAGTACGGTCCTAGCGGGGTATGCACTCCCGTCCACCCGAGGTCTATTCTCAATGCTTATCTTCTTTTTCTTTCCTCTATTGTAGAGAGTTGCTGGCGGAAGGTTTAGCGGGATCGTGTCGTTTGGTAAGCGGTTATATAATCTCTGTGCCCACGGTGGATTTTGCACGGACTAACGATTCTCTTTTGAAGCTTTGATTGGAGGTGGAAGCTGGGCCGCGTTTAAATTCCTCGTCGACTCTCTTTGAACGTCCGGTTGTCCCTTTGTACGTACTAAAGCGCCAATCGTCGAAGAAATGGTGTACGAGAGCGCGCGACGAAGGCCAGTCAAGGGTTGGAACATCGAGGTAAAGTCGCATCTGGAAAGTCGTGTGTGCTCTCGAAACCTGGAGGCTGCGCATTCGGCTTCTGTTCCAGGGGGAACCCGCGATGAGAGTCGGTCGGGCCCGCTCGCAATTCTCAGCAGGTGGAGCGTCAAACGTTTCTTCAGGAAATCTTGAAGAGCCCACGAAGAGTTCTAGTGAAGAACGAACGTGACAATGTCCTCTCGAGCCCTTGCTGACCGCGGCTACCGAGATTACGAATATCGTGAAGGTCTCGAGTGTTGACCTAGCAAAGACCGTTTCCGGCTCCGTCAGTGTGTCGTGGTCCCCTCTCCAGAGCCCGGATTATCCTGTGTCGATATCTGTCTATCTCTCGGTCCCCTCGGCCATGTCCGAACAGAGCTCTCAGATTTTAAAAAAATCTCTGCGTCCCCAATGGGGTGGGTTGATTTGCAGCATGCAACATCCCAGTGGGACACGAATCCCGACACATATCGCGCCCTTTGACCGAACGCGCCGCTAGGAGACTCCAATTCCTCGGCCGTAATCACGAACGCACCACCAAATCGACTTTGTCACCGAACAGATCGCGAACATCCCGAAAACCGATCGCGATGAACGTCGAGGCCAACTTATTAAAGGTCGAGGTGAAGTTGGACCCGCCTCCACAAGTATAAAAGATGCAGGTAAGGAACTAGCTACAATTCCCTGGCCTGAGCCCACTCAGAAGGTCATCGCAAAAGTAAGCACCCTTTCTTCTCTGATGTCTGTACTGCTACCGAACACAACTAGGTTAACCCGTTACGTGGGGAACGCCCAGAAACCCAACTGACACCCCCCCCCAGCCCCCAGGCCATTTGAAGGGATGCACAATGCGATCACCATACTGACCTCAGACAACCCCTCATCCAATCCCCCAATCCCAACAATGGCCCGACCTGACCCACATCACCCCAATCACAATGGAGGATCTGATCCCCAGCTCGAGCTCAAAGGTCACAATGGGCGACTGGAAAGCAAGTGAATTACATCATATATGCATTATTCCAGCTGATACATGTGCACTATGGTAGATCTCTCTACGCTACGCAGTGGACAAAGTCGGACTTGAATAAGTACTGGAAGAAGCTATCAGTGGACCAGAAGGCGGTGTGATTCTATTCTATTGCCTTGTCTCCACCACCTCAGAGTGAAAGCAAAGGACAACCACGCAAAATCCAAGATACATCAGTCACGTCCATCAGATCTGTCACATGGACTGTCTTGATTACCGTTCTATTCCAAGCCCCGAGGTAATCCCGCAAACGAAAGGAGCAACAGCGTCGCCCTTCACGAGATCGAAACTTGTCTCTTTGCGCCTTCTGGCAGTCTTTTCCTCCCCTATATATCGCCCGATTCCACGTTCGACGACGACGCCCCTCTCCCCCTATCGCTCAGATCGAGGAATATTATCCCGCCCGCCCACCCGTCATGGCCACCACTCTGGAGATGTCTGCTCCGAGCAACTGGACTCGAGACCCCCAAGTTTTCTAGCGACCCTACTGGCTTCGATGCCTTCCTCCGAGATATTCTGTGTTTTGCGAAACGAGCGGAAATCGACGCCGCGGAGACAATCGACTATGCCACGCCGGAGAACAACTCGTGGTATGATCCTCTCTGTGTGGCGCGGAAGGAGTCGCCGGTTGCTACCCGGGCTTGAAGGCCGTCGCTATACGACCCTGGACTTGCGGCTGCTCCTCGAACGTACTCGGAAGAATGCAAACATGACTCGCAACGATCTTTGCGAGTGCTTCCGGGAATTCCTCATCTACACGGGTTACCTGATGAAGCATAACCAACTCACGGATCGCGAGCTTGACACACTTTACCTGAAGGGCTTCCCTCCCGCATACCCGTTCCCGCATCAAGGAACGCCTCGCGTTCATCCACCCGCCGGTTACGACTTCCACGAGACCCACGAGGAAGCTGAGTTAGTCTTCAACGACGTGCTCACCGAGGAGGATGAGGAGTAGGCACAGGCCATAATGGCAGTTCGAAAACCAAGGACAGGAAGTCGAGGGTCCGAGTGGAAGGGGCAGATAAAAGTTGGCGAGTGGATGCAGACGGTGTCGCAGTTCGCCCACGCTTTCAACTCGAATATGCCGCAGCAGCTCCCGGCGCGTCAGGAGTGAGGCGAGAGGCGAGAGAACGAGGCGAAATGAAAGCGACAAAGACAAGGGTGAGAACGAGACGACGAGAGACGAGGGAGGCGAACGACTCAGGTTGCTTGCTTTTGTTAGCTACGTATATATATATATCTGGTCTACGGGGGGCCCGGGGGGATGGCGAAGGGTAGGGAGTGGACCTACTGGCAAGGAGGGGCACGCGCGTTCGGTGTCTGCGGCGCGGCTGGAGGGGGGGGAGGGGTCTAGGGGAGCTCGGACCCACCAAGGACCTACAGGCGCAAGCAGTGGACGAAAGTCAAAACGAATAGAACAGAAATCCGTCCGTAATGTGGGGCAGCGGGATGATCGGGACCCAGTTGTTGATTCTGGAGATTCCTTATCGTAACCTCTAAGTAGGGATCCGTGATGCATGTACATTTCATGGTGGTGATATCGATGTCTGTACGTACAACGCCTCTTTACGAATTCATCTGTCCATTCTCCCTGGAATTTTGTCCTTCTTTCTCATGCACCGAGCAGCTCGCTCGTTCTGGATCATGCATCCACGGCTCATCGCTACTGACTGGCTCATGTAACAAATGCCTGAGACGGTTACATAGCACTGCAAAAATGTAGCGAATGAAATTCAGTCGAAAAACGACTGAACTGAGCTGAAAAATTCAGTCGGTGTGAGAAAGTGGGCGCTTACCTGAGGGGCGACATAAATCGACTTAATTTCAGTGAATATTGGCGGATGAATTCAAGCCGCGGATCTTTAGAGCGAAGACAACAAACAGCCATGGGTCGGTCATATTCGAGTTGGTCTGGCAGGG
Source organism: Thelephora aurantiotincta (assembly GCA_003316405.1). NCBI lineage: Eukaryota > Fungi > Basidiomycota > Agaricomycetes > Thelephorales > Thelephoraceae > Thelephora > Thelephora aurantiotincta. Next base: position 10,676 of record QFEV01005687.1, read on the forward strand.
TGCGAAATAGACCAGCGGTCTTGGATCACTCCGGCACTTGTTCCCTGGCTTCTATAGCCTTCTGCCGAAACGCCTCTCGGTCTACCTCCCCATATGCAGTAATCGGGAACGATCTTTCCATGTACACCCCTCCCCCAATCCACTCGTGGCTCGGCTTGTTGTCCGCCACCAGCTGAAAACGAAAAAGACAGTCAACTTTCCGTTCGATGAACCGGTCGAATGGGTCACAGATCTCACCTTCAGGATCGAAATGGTGATTCTCTTCGTCTCCTCGTACTTCTCCACCCGTTCTCTCCTTTCGTCTCCCAAGACTGCCAACACGACCGGAGTTTCCCCGCTGTAGGGGTCAGGCACTCCTAACACACAGACCTGGTCCACCTCCGGATGGTTCCGGATCAGGATCTCCAGCTCGTCCTCCGAGACCTGAAAATCCCAGACCTTGAAGACCGACTAAAATGTTGAAAACAACCGTTGTCATAGGTCCATGTGCTCTACCCCGGGGTCCACCACCAGCCCAGCCACACCTTCTGCCGTCCGACGAGAGACAAGTCATCGCCCTCATCGACTATCACTCTATCCCCGGTCCGCACCCACCTGCAACAACCCAATGAGTTTTCGGGAGAACAGAGAGGAAACGTGAGTCACCCATCATCAGGGAACACCTGTCGAGTGCTGAGTGATTGTTTACTATGTGAGTTCAAGGCTCTGCACACGATTTCACGGTCCAACCCTCACGCTTGCTTGTTGTCCAGATAGTCGGTGGCTCGAGACGGCCCGCGAACCCACAGTTCCCCCGCTTCTCCTACCTTGGCCGGTTTTCCGTCCATGGCGACGATTCAGTAGTCTGCCAGGTAAGAACTTTCCAACGCTTGCCAAACTGGGCATCCTTTGCTGGGGCGCTGGGGTCATCGCCACCGCCGTCGACATTTCCGACAGTCCTGGGTTGGATCTTAAGATTCAAACGCCGATGCCAATCCGAAACAGCACGCAACTTGCCATAGACCTGGACAAGGGTGCAATTGGGAAACAACTTTACGAGATCATCAGTAAACTCCAACGGGAAGACTTGCGTTCCAAGGATACAATATTTGACGTGTCCCATGTCATACTTCTTGGCCAGTGGATTCTGGGAGAATCGGAAGCGTCGGTAAGATTGCGGGGTATCCATTTGCCGTACACCCAACCTTGGATACGAGAACGACCCGAGAAGGGACGAGACAAGATCTGCACTCAATTGAGATCACACCGCGCTAAGGTTTGAATGGAAAGAAGCCTACAAGAGGTGCGTGACCTGATGCTTGACGGTGGTTTTAAATAAAGGACGGATGTCAAACTTTTGGACGATCACAGTGGGTGTCTTTACGGAGTTCCTGTAAGAGATGCAGAGACTCGGGCATGGGGAAAGGCTCACCTCGCGGTACATTGCGAACATCAACTGCCAGGGTTTCCCATTAGTGTGCAAATCTCCAAGCCCCAGGACCGATGTCGCTCACATTGGAAAGTCCGTAAAGGTCTGGAAATGGATCCGATAATCAACCTCCGCTTCTGGACGAACGAGAGAAGATGGCAAAGTAGACGTTATCGGTAACACTAGACGGCATTGCATCGAAACAGGTCAAGGCTGCGAGACCTCGTGGGCTCCACGCAAGGAACTCACCGCCAAGAGCCGCCTCACCAGGGGAGAAAAACTCGGCAGGAACCCATTGAAATGAGCCGACTTCTGAGTGGTGTTTGCGATTATGGAATAGTGGCTGACTGAAAGAATCTTTTCCAACGTTCGTGTGAGCTTTGTAGAGACCGATTGCAGTAGCCGTCAGACCTTTGCCATGCCCGAAATACCGTACGAGATATCGCCGATCCACCAGCTAGCCTGCGTTCTGTGGAATGTTCGTGGCTGTCCTTGAAACCGGAAATCAGGTCCCGAAGGGTGGGATACGGTAACTGACCGCCCCCGCATGACTTGGGTCTGTCAAGGAGCAGGATCCGGTGCGGCGGTATCCCTGCTGCACCTGCGACCCCTGCGATCTTGTCTACGAAATCCGGATGGACGACGACGAGATCGGCATCGGTATCCCTCAGAGTTTCCACGAGTTTCGGGATCGTGGAGAATGCAGGATCTGCGGAGCTGCGATTGAATCTTTAGCACTGTAAGATTGGGGAAGTTCGGAAGCCTAACGTACAACACCACGCCTCGGAGGCGCAGGACAGCCCACGTCACGATTGTGGAGTCGATGCGATTTGGACTGATGAGGCCAACTTGAAAAGGGGCAACTGATTCAGAGCAGGGTCGGATCTCTAACGTGGGTACAACAATGGCCTGGGCACAACGACGAAAAACTTTTTAAATCCACCTACGTCCCTTTCTCCTGGAATTGTGGCCGAATCAGATTCACCTCGTAGGGAAAGCAAAGAGGAAGTGGGGGAAACGGGATAACGTACCCGTGTTCCACTCCAAATAAATGGCGTTGGCCAGTCGCAGAGACCGGGACTTAAACTGATTGAATGGTGTAAATGAGTGCGCCACCTGACCAAAAACGTGTGCGCTCACATCTGTGAAGGAGAAGACGTTCCCGGTCTGCTCTTCGATGAGACAGGGGGACTCGTCTGAGAATGAGGGTCGCGAGGGGTGAGAGATGTCGAAGAATTGAGGGATCGTAAGGTTGTCGGGGATATTCAGAGAGCCTGCTCCAATAGATGTGGACATGGTGGTAACGAGAGAACTGTTGGCGTCGGTGATGTGCCCCCGAGCCATCCAGAGAGGCCATTCAATTGTCTCCATCAAATCCCTCACAGCCTTACGTGAGGGATCACTGCACTCAAGCTATGGGAGCCCTCAGGAAATCCCCCAAGGGCTTTCCTAATATCGGCTCTTGGAAACACTGCGCGCAGTTGGTCCGACTCAAATCAGGCTAATTGACGACCCATGCGCGGTTGGTCCAACGAATGAACTAGATAGTGCGTGAGCAAAAGGTTCTAGTCGATGAGAATGAATGGTACTCACTCAGTGCGAAGGAAAAGGCGGTGGAGCGGGGTGACGGGAAAGTGATAGGCCGGATCGGAGTCCGGCCGGAGATGTGCGAGTTACGTGAGGGATCATCGGGGGAACTATTGTTAGCGTAGGCGGTGTGGCTCCGAGCCATCGTTATCCACCTGGGTCCACAGCGGCCATTGGTCTCCATCAAATCCCTCAAGCACGTGAGAGACCACTACTCGAGCTATAAAAGCCCTCGAAGAAACCCCCAAGGGTTCTCCCTATCCCTCTCTCAATCTCTCCACTACAAACAACTCACAATGGTCTGCACCTTTCGCACCTCCGTATAGCCAGAGAGTTCTGATCGTGCTCGGTGTTGTCAGGAACCCTCCGTGCTCGTCAACCAGGCCAACTGCTCTAACTGCAACTGTGCCTCCTCCGGCTGCAACTGCGGTGAAAGGTGTGTTGCTCGCCGTCACCCGTCGTTGTCAACGACGTACGCTGACCCTCTGTTTGCCAGTTGCGAATGCAAGCCCGGTGAATGCAAGTGCTAAATGCACCCGCCGCGGCACCTTGTACAATCGCCTTGTCCTTTATGTACTACAACCTTTAAGCGATTTGTAAATCAATAAAACCTTTAAACATGTCCCCCTTTCCCTCTCTCTCTGCATGACGGTCTCCGATCTCGCCACGTCTTCCTAAGCGTATCGTCCGTTGCATCCAATCGGGAGTTTGACTGGTCGATCACTTGATAAGATTGTGAAAAGTCTAAGTGGCTTTGGGCATCTTCCCAGTGCCATCGGGAAGTCATCAAGCCGTGGCGCTGACGATCCTGGACAATTTGCCAGGGTCTGCAGATAGGGCAGAGATCCCTAGGAGGGCCTAGATGAGTGCCGGGCCCGCTTCTGCGTATCCAGACCAGAGACCGACAACTCCGAGTTCCCGTACAGCCGCCTCGACCGGGGCGCGTCCACGATCGAGACGAGGGTGAGTGGGCCATCTCCACAAGCGGAATGACGTCGCCGACCCCTCAGCCCATATATAAGCCTGCGAGGGAGCCAGTGGAGTCAACCACACCGTAAAGAGTCTACAACCATGGTCAGCCACACTCCCCACACCTCGCCCTCGCCGTCGTACTCACCAGACTCTACCAACAGCAACTGAACATCCAAGTTCTCGTCAACCAAACCTGCGACAACCCCAACTGCAAATGCGACGCGTCGTGAGTATCTCTTGTCTCCTGTACGTGCCACCCCGTTGACTTGCGCCTGGCCCCAGCTGTGGTTGCAAGGAGGGCGAATGCAAATGCCACATGTAAACGCCTGAAGCACACCTGTTACACTTTACTTGATGTACCGTCACCCTACGTTTGCAGTCTAGTATCGGATATCGTTTTCGCGTCCAGGTGCTTTTGTCCACCTCGGTGACGCCCGTATCGTAGTTCCACGACAAATATAAAGCCTGAAAGTGTTGTGTGTGAGGCCTGAGGCCTGAGGGTTGAAGAATCGTGGAACACCAAAACCAAACTAACAAAATAACCCATACGGATGCAGTATCGGCGTCCTCTGGGATCCAATGTTGTCCTCTTCATTGGTCTCCTCAACCTCAGGTAATAGCGCGAGAGGTTGATCAACCTACTCACACTAGTTGTTCTACACGGCATTTCAACGGTTGTCGGGGATTTATACCCCGCGTTATATTTTCGTACATGGATGTATTCTGTAGATTTCCTTTGACAATCCCAGGAATTCGCTCATCTTGAGCGATCGTCGATCGGAAACCCGTCCGTTTGAGGAGTTTGTCTCCGTATCGTTGGACATTGCCAGCACTCTACAATCTCCCATGCCTCCTGCCCCACGCTGGTTCGCCGCCCTCTTTGAGGCATTCCGACGGAACCCTCGCCAGGACGGTGCGTAGAAATATCACCTCGGAGGTTGTCAATGTCACTCTGACGGGGTCCCCGTCCGCAGTTTCGCAAATGGCCACGATAGACGGAACAATACCCCAAGTCCGCTCGTTCATCGTCAGGGAGCTGATTTCACCGGATAAAAATGAGCACCTTCCCGTCCTCCTCACGACGACGGATATCCGTACCCCCAAAGTCAAGCAGATCCTCGCGAACGACACTGTTCAGTGCAATTGGTGGATCGAACCCTCGATGGATCAGTTCCGTCTCACAGGAAAGGTGGCAATCATTCCGGAACCTTCGAGCGAGGTTTACCACACAGGAGGGAGCCTTGCGTTCGAAAGGTTCTCGGCGGGAGGTTTTGATTGGGAGGCTAAACGGATTGAGATCTTTGATAGTCTCAGTGGTCACATGAGAGCCAGTTGGGGTCACCCCACGCCTGGGAGCATTCTGGAAGGAGGATACGAGGAGGCGGGGAAGTGGGCGGAAACCATCCCGGCAACCACGGAAGCTGCGACCGAAGAGGAGAAAAAACTCGTCAACCAGGCTTTGCGCAACTTCGCTCTTGTCCTCATCGAGCCTAGTTACGTTGATTGGGTTCAGTTGGGCATCACGCCGAACCAACGGACCTTCTTCAAAAGAGAGGATGACGAGTCTTGGACCGAGACCATTGTTGTACCTTGAGGAACCGGCCTTCACGTCTCCTTTCGAGTCGCGTTTTCCGTCGAAGAAACCCTGTATCGTCATGTATTTTGTACCAGCAGTCAGCGATTCGTGCTTCAATGCACCGTCTCTTCTCTTCCCGTCGTCCTACGAGGTTGAGACCCGTCTTGACGAGCGAGTGTACAGGCCCATGATCGCTTCCCCAGGTGATCATGACATGATGCGGATGTCAGATGCATCGTTGCTGGTCGATTCAAATAAGAGGGAATGATTGCAAGCACTTCATCTTAAGCTCCACTTCCACCTCCTTTAACGATGTCCCCAAAAGACGACGACCAGCCATCAGATTCCAAACCCGCACCAACGCCAACACCTCGCTTTGTTGGCCTGCGGCACCTCTTCAAGTCCTTCAGCACACCGGTCACCGAACCCTCCACGATACTTCCTGATTCCGACTCGCAGCCACAACCACGACGATCAGAATCACCTGCCGACAACGAAGAGACACAGACCAAGGACGAGGATGGTGCGGAGAGCGTCACGTCACCTACCCCCTTACAACGGTTCTGGAGACATGCAAGGACCAGGACGACCGGTGCTGAAGAATCTCCACCTTCGAGATCGCCAGCACCAGAACCAAGCATAACTATCGAGTACACGAGTCTGTCCCCAACAATGTCCAGATCTACGTCTTCTGCAACGGACGAGCTTGAGGCTGTTTCTCCGATGCCTGCGACTCTGATAACACCTCCCGAGGGCGTTTCGGGTTCAACCCCGCTGAGCGAAGAGGGGTACTCATCACCCATGTCGTTGGCACAGAGAATACATTCCATCATCGCTTCCACTCCTACCGCGATGTACCAACCGATGATGCTCGAATCCCCGACGACGCCTAGCGATGGACGAGCTCTGTTGCAATCTCCAGTACAGGGTCCATCCAGTCTGCTCAGCCCTATGGCCGATTCGCGCTTCCTCTCGTTTTTGTATTCACCCAGGCTCATGAACTCGCCCGATTCTGGTCAACCGTCTGTCTTCTCGGTACTGGAGAGGCTGCAATCGCCGATGGCAAAGAA
>QFEV01005689.1:0-10153 GCA_003316405.1 Thelephora aurantiotincta
TGATTGTTTGGTGTTTGATGGTGAGGAGCATGTACGGATCGCGACCCTTCCGGGAATGTGGGAAAGGACGGTTACAGTCGGTTCCGCAGGAAGTGAGTTCATCCACACACACCTCGAACTCTGCCCCCCCAATTGACAACATTCATCCAAAAATAGAGTCGTTCGCAGCCACCGGTTGGCGCGTGGGGTGGCTAATCGGACCCGAGTCGATCATCGGACCCACCCTTGCGGCTTCCACCAGGATCGTGTTCTGTTCCAATTCCCCTCTCCAAGAGGCTACCGCCGTGGGTCTCGAACGAGCCAAAGAGCACGACTTCTTCGCCATTCAAACGAAGGAGTATGCCGAACGTCGCGACGTCTTGGTCAAGGTCTTTGATGAGCTTGGCATGAAGTATACTCTGCCGCAGGGCAGCTACTTCGTCCTATTGGTGCGTCGATTGGCAGATGCAATCTCCACCTCGCTCAATTCCTGACCCTTCCGCTCCCCTGGAACCCGCAGGACATATCCGGCCTCGTAATACCCGACAATTACCCGTTCCCCAAGTCACTCGACGGAAGGGGTCGAGATTTCAAGTACGTGTATACCTACCCGATTCAACTACAATACTAAATCTACCTCCTCGCAAAGGGCTTGCTGGTTCATGGCGATGGAACTCGGGGTATCCAGCATCCCGGTCAGCGAGGTGAGTTCACGCTCTTGGACTTCCCAGAGTCCCCCGCGGCTCACGCTTCTCTCAAGTTCTACTGCGAGGAGCATTGTAACATCGGAGAGGCGTATGCCCGTTTCGCCTTTTGCAAGGATCTCGACACCTTGCGCGCCGCTGCGGAGCGGTTGAAAGACCTTTCCAAGTATTTGAAGAAGGACTAGTACATTATTGCTTCATTTCTCCCAAATGCACGTGTACACTAGTGTAGAGATTCTGATTAGACCATCCTCTCTGCTGCTTGCCGTAGGGGGTCGCCTGCTCCTCGTTTGATGTCGTAATACACAGGATTGCTTGCTATGCGGCGCCTCAAGAACGTCCACGATAAGATCTCCTGAACTTGCCGCCTCTTCGCGTTCTCTCCCATAACGAATCCTGCCCCTCCCGACTTTTGAATCCAATCCACGACCAAAGAGCCCGCATCGAGGAGTGAAGATTCCAAGGGTAGTCCCTCGTTGAGGAAACGAGCGAACGAACCCTTGGCGTCTGGACGGCAGAAGAGGTGGAGACATCCGTCTAGGCCTGGTCTGACCGCTCGACCCTGCATCCGCATCACCTCCTCCAGTTCGTAATCCCGCACCTGTCGGTCCGATCCGTCTGGCCCGACCACGGCGTACTGCGTACCCATGATAACCACCAAACCCGCGCGCACAGGAAGCGTCCAACAAGAATGCCTCGGCACGATCAAAACGCGAACGACCCCTTCGACGTACATCTCAAGGATCAACGCTCGATCCTTTTTCCCGACCTTCTCGTGGTAAAACCCGATCCCCTTCGAAACGAAGTCGATCAGACTGCGGTCCTGCAATTTCGTCAAGCGGAACTCCAGCTCGTTCTGATCGACGTCCGGAGGGATGAAACCCCGGACGTTGTTGAGGTCCGCCAGCGCGCATTCCGTGATTAGATCCATGGCAACGGAACGGCAGTGTTTCTGGGAGGGGACAAAGATGATAATCGGTTGTTCGCGACGGGACGTGATTGCCGAGTAGGCCGGCTTCGCCATCGCCTTGTACAGCGCCGAGGAGAACGGTGTCGTAAAGGTCTTTGTGGCGAGGGTAAACGACTGATCCAGATCGGTCGGTCGGAAACTATAGAGTGTAGAGTTCTCGACTTGCAGCCAGACCGCTAAATCTGTCGGATCATTTAACGAGGCTGACAACCCGACAAAACGGACGGGGAGCCCGTGGCACCTGAGCCTGAGGATGGCTATCGCCAACTCGTAGTCTGCATTCAAAATGTCCAAATTGTCAAGAACCACCAGCCTGAGTTGTTTGAAGGAGGCGGCTTTCTCATCGCTCGCGGCAAGCGAGTCAAGGATCACCGCTGCGGACGCTATTCGAACGGATTTACTCGTCCCTGGCCTGAAAACTTCATTGCTTTGACAAAGTTCCAGACGTAACCCGAGTAAACGTGATGGTTCGCGGAGCTCGGTGGCGAGTTCAGTCGCAAGGCTTTTCCTTGGGCTAATCATGAGCACCCATCCGTCGGGACTTTCGTGAAGGGTCTTCCTGCGTGGCGAGAAACATCCCATCAGTATCTGATCGACAACCATCAAACTCACGACTCACACCGCCAGTATCTGTGTCATTAAAGATTTCCCACACCCGGCGGGTGCACAAATCAGCGAATGAAGCTGGGTGTGTAACAGCGACCAGAGGACTTGGGATTGAAGGGTATTAAAACTGGATACCTTAGCCGCGAACGCGTTTTGCACCGCACGGTTCCTGATCGCGATCGGGTCCAGGGGAGGAAGACGGTCCAATCGAGGGGTGTGATCCCCACCGCATGCAGGCATGACAAGAGACTCAAACGCTACCGCCGCCTCGGCCTCCGCTCCGACCCATGTATCCGAGATCCACCTGATGACCATACCCGAGGGGGGGCGCCCGTCAGGTAAAGACAACATAAAATCTACTTCGACAGTTTCCGTCGCCGGTCGAAAGGAGAGATTGAAAATCTGCGCGATTTCTAATCCATCGGCGTCCTCCATCCATAGCCAGAAGTGTTCGGCGGTGCCGTGAACTTTTGGATTCCATGTGAAGAGTCGATCCACTCGGACCGGAATTTTGAGGATGTCATGCCCAAGTGGCCTGAGGGAGTAACTAATTTTGACCGTCGGGAATTGCTGGGCAGCTGTCTTCAACGCAGAACCGTGTTTCTCATTCATACGAATCAGCTTCCCAAGTTCGTCGGCGTCCATCGTAGCCAGGTCCTCCACCATCCAATCGTCCGCCCACTGGGAAAGGCTGTGGAGTACCTGCGGCTGGAGGTTCGATTGCCTCAACGGGTGACTCACATCCGGCCACATGCGCCTTTCAATGACCTTGCTTAGGCCGGCCAACACATAGCTGACGTTTGCCCACTTGTTGCTCAGGGCGATCTCCAGTAACGCACGGACGATCCTCCCGGCATTTTGAGCAACGTACGCCTGGTCTGAAACTAGAGCAAAGTCCTCCACACGGTATTGGGAGATATAAGACTGGAGCAATATGTTGACTTTTCCTCGAGAGGTGACAGTTCCGTCCTGGGTCTTGGATGAGCGGAGGAAAGTCAACGAACGGGTGGCATACTACCTTCACCTCGCAGGGAACCTTCTTTTGAAGGGCCTCCAGCTCTTTCGTCTCGGATTCTCGTAGTTGAATCTGGTCGAGCTAGATTCCAAGCAGTATAAGGGGACGCACAAGATTGAGGAGGAAATGATCTAACCTCAGTACTGTGACTGAGCATCGCCAGCACGTCTGCCTCTGACATCCTCGGCCTGAATCTCTGGTTGAAAACTTCGATGGACGCGAGTCGGATATAATACTTCGCCGCAATCCTGCCCAGATCCGTTACTTGCAGTACGCCGGTCAACCCGTTCCAGTTGACCATCTTGGCCGCGGAAAGCCTGTTGACTGCATTCGTGACGAGCTGGTGCCGCTTGGTCCCAAGCCCCGGGTCCTCCGCGACGTCGCCCCAAAGCATCCCTGGACAGGGTGAGATGAGATCTTTGGAACAAGCCAATAACGAGGGGTGTCACCATATGCCATTGGGTTTTTCCTAGCCCGGACAAAGAGATAAGTATAGCCCAGCCATTGGACAGCGTCGTTAATATTCGAAACGGTTCCCAGGGATATTTCTGCGTTCAAGGCATCATTCATCCCTCTCTCAAACCTGGATATGGTGGTTCGGATCATTTCTTTCGTGAAGTTATCGAAAACAAGGACACCAACTTTGACTCTATCGGGTTCTTCGTAACACTTAGCAAAAATGCATCTTTAACCGTCAGAGAGCGCGTACCTGAGACGTGACCTTATCCAGGTAATGGGTGAGACGGTCTTCCGTTGTGCAAATATATCCTTCTCCACTCGACTCAAGGCCGGGTCGACCGGCACGACCGAACACTTGCAACACGTCCAGAATTGACAGGTCTGAAAATTGGCCTTTCGAGCTATCGTAAACCTGCGTGCCCTTTATCACGACTGGCAGAGGTGGACTTGAATAAGATCTCCAGAGTTAAGCTACACGTCTCTCACCTGCATGGGCGGGAAGGTTAACACCCCAAGCTAAGGTGGCTGTACAGCAAAGAACCTAGCGATGTCCTATGAGTTCAGCTGGGGAAAAACAGCAGGAAGGAATACCTTGATCGCGCGGGCTTCGAACATTCGTTCCATCATGTTTCTGTCGCTCCTCAGCATTCCTGCATGGTGTATTCCGAACCCAAAATCGAACAATTGACGCATTTCTTGGTTCCTCGACTCTGCGATATCCCGCCTGAAAAGCCTGTAACTCGGATGATCCTCGCAAATGAAGTCATCCAAACACCCGTCAATCGTGGCTGATTCCTTGAGAGCCTGGGCAGCCTTGACGGTCTCCTTCCTGGCATGTACGAACACCATCACCTGATGACCCAGTTTGACCAACTCTGAAACTTTCTCGAAGGTCACTCGATCGAGGTTTTTACGAGACTGCGGAGTGTTCGGCTTTCCTTTAACGCCGATAAAATGTTGTTCCAGTGGGACGGGCCGGAACGAAGAGTCAAAAAAGAAAAGACCAGCATAGCGCGAGACCCTGTATAACCTCAGTACTCGTGCCGTATAAGCACTGGAAAGGACCAACCGAAGGAAATCAGCGACGTCAATGTAGTTTGGTAAGGTGGCGCTAAGCCCGACTATGCGAATGACAGACTGGCTCGACTCAACCTGACGCAGCGTTCGTGCCACGATCGTTTCTATCACGGCTCCTCGTTCTTCGTCCAGAAGGTGAACCTCATCTATGATCAACAGCCTGACTTGCTATCAAACGGAGCGAATGGGTCATCGACTGTTGTAGACGGAATTCACGTTTCCAAACGAACCGTAGCAAGTTCACCTTCTCCGGTGGGTTTCCTGGTGACCACGTCCCACTTCTCCGGAGTGGTGACAATGATCTGCGTCTCGGCTATCTCTGCTTTGGTCATTTGCATGTCACCAGTTAGCTCTCTGACTTTAACGGAGAGCCATTGGAGCCTTTTCCCAAGTTTACGAACAATCTCAGCTGCCAGAGCCTTCATGGGGGCGCTGACGACTCAGTGAGAGATGGCATTCCGAATAGCAATGAAGAAGCTTACACGTAGATAATCTTGAAAGCGTTGAGGTTTATCGTAGAGCTAATGGGGGAACCTGGGTCGGAAGAAGGGGTTCGGTTTTGATTCAGGACACGCAAGATGGTTAGCATGGCCACATCGGTTTTACCCTGTAGGGAAAAAGTTCAATGGAGGTAAAAGGAGAAAATCGACTCGTTTACAGCACCGGTGGGAGCTGTTCACAGATTTTAGCGATAGTTATGCGTGGACAACTCCAATCACCCTACCACAAACCAACATATTCTCGTTTGAGCCGAAAGCGGTCGGGAAGACGATAGATTGAATCCTGTTCAACGCGGTATAATTCTGTGAAACCTTAGCATCCAGAAGTCACAATTGACTTTGTATCTCACGGGGAAGGACCCTCTTGCTAACGGGTCCAGCTCAGCTACTTGAATCAGCCTTTCCGTAGCACGAGGTGGGACTACCTTCGCTGGAGGCACGATAACCTCTTCGTATCCCTGCGTAGCCTAGTTACCTTGTCGGGACCGGAAGTAAAAACGGAAGTAATCTCACCTCCCTCTCCTCTCTGCGGGTCCCAATCGGGAGCATATATTTACTTCCAAACTGAGAAAGCACACCACCGCCACCTACATTTGAGTGAGAAGTATACACATGAGGTAGGACCTCTGGTGTTGCATGCTGCTTTCCTCAACTCAATACGAGATGAATGATAAAACGATACGACTGACCGCAACACCAGTGAATAATGGCCTGGAGGCATTCGCTTGCAGCTGTTCTTCCATGCGTCTCCTGGCCTGATCAGGCGCGAGACTCCTCGGATCTGGCGCAGTGGCATAAGCAGGTTTTCCTGTCACGACTGAGAACGAGTCACCTATTTCTTTCACTTTGCCCTTTGAGGGAAGGGCGACAAGGGTTGGCTTGTGGGTGACCTTCGGTTCCTCGAAAAACTGGCACCGGCTCCCCAGGATATCAGAGACGAGCTCGAGTTCGTCGAACCCAAGTAATTCAGCCAGCTCTCCAGAAATCGCTTCGTCTGGTCGCCCAGAGGACAATATCGATCGCACCGAGTCGAGCATCAAATGACCATCAGGCTTCCTGTTTAGCGGCTCATCATCATCCGTGGGAGTCCCAGGAGAAATGCGCCCCACTTACACAGCAAGCCGACTTAAGGCATTCGACCCTTGATGACCAGAGTGATCAACAGCTGCCGCTTGCCGATAGATGTCAAGAACGGAGTCTGGCGGTGCTGCGTTCACCTCCTGGTATTCGTCATCGTCATCGTAGTGATCGTCTGAACCAAAAAATCTGAGCGACATAGCGGCGAGCTGGGGTGAAAAACCACACACTACTTTCTGGCCTTTGACTGGTTATCCGTGTTGCTGGTCAACAAATGCGGACGGAAATCAATCAAATGAAGCCGAACCTTGTCCAGGCTCGTAGAACTCGTTCTTCCTTGTTCGACCCAGTCGAAGGTATGCCAGTGAGCAGCTGCATGTGGGTCGCAAAGTCCATCCCCGGATCTGTAGGAATTGCTCAGCCTGAACGCCAGGTTTTCGCGCAAACGTAGAACGCGTGGTCACGTGCGGAAATATTGACTTTTTGCAAAATACTTTCCGGGCCTCCGTCGCCGGAATCCATTCTGTGGTGGCGAATTGCCTGCCATCTCCGGGCCAAGTGCCCTGAGGATTTCCTGTGATACTGCTACTCCCAATCTTTAGCCCATGGACCTGGAGGCCTGAAGCTTAGAGCATGACGGTTGTCTCTCCAGATACCCCCGGGGACTACTACTCCGTTCACCCATTCTTATGGCTCAAGCTCCTTCTGCGGGATGTCCCCCTCTCGAAAATCTTCTGACGACCATCAGGAAGTAGTGTAGCACCTAGCCTTTGTTCCCTCTTGCGGAGATGCGAGGCCATTCATCTGGAAAGGAAGACTTCTGGCCTCAGTTAACGTCCTTGTCTCTGACGAAACCGATGATGCAGTCACATTGAGATTTTTGTGCCATTACAAGAAGCGATTTTATTCATGTTCAGTGCGTTCAGTTCCATACGACACAAGTTCTCGGATTCAATTCCAATAAGTGTGCCATTGTCGGGTCCAGAGAGGTTCTCGGTGTACGAACAGATGCGTGACTCACGACCGGAAGGTAGTTGCAGATGAAATAGTTGTGTATAGCGGTTACAAAACATATTACACCAAGCTGACGATCATGAAACATATCTGAATGCTAATACAAGAGTTGATAGCAAGAAGTATGAAATCCCTGGTGTCGGTGAATGCCGATCATGAATGAGAAATAGAGAATGCGTTGGTGAAGATAGTGGGGTCCGTCTCGTGCGTCTATCACCACCCGTCCCACCTCCCAAACTTCCGGTACTCCTCTAATGTGCATTTGCGACTCGGCTTTGCCTCGCCGTCACCTCTATCTCTCTCCTTTCCTTTGTCCATTCTAATAGACGATATACTGGGCGTCCTGTTCCGGGGTTGATGACCCTTGCTTCCGATACCTCCCTTGGGGCTTGGGGAAAGGAGAGGCAACGGACTAGTGCCTGATCTCGGGCTTCCTGCGGCACTCCCGGTATCCCCAGGGGACGATGTCTGCGATCCGTCTCCTGGGAGCCTGAGTCTGTACCATCCACCCGTGTATGTCAACGCTACGAGTTGGTGCTCCAAATGTGTTGGGTTGTTCTCGTCCGCCGGCGCCTGTATCCAGCCCACCACGCATTTATCTTCCTCTGTGATGCCTTTGGACTGCGATCGTATTGAGGTTGATGATAAAGCAATGTGAGACTGCTGTGACGGGATGCTATAGGTCGCATACGACCACTCGGAACCGAAGATCTTGAAAGGAAGTGGCAAAAACGGCGTGAAGGGTGAGAGTTTGGATTGACGGTTCCTAAAAAGAGCACCAGTTCAGATGTCCGTCAGGACCGATGATGGAAAAAAGGACGTACGATGCTCCGGATCCAGATACCAAGGAGAAAACGTGAACCGTCCCCTTATCACTCCACACACACAGCTCCTGCTCGTCAGGTCTAAACGCAACACCGTAGATCTCAGCCTGATCGGACCCACGCCGTAGTTCCCTGAGTCTGTTCCCTGTGACCGTATCCCAAACCCGGACCAGGGTACCCCTAGCGGAAGTCGTGGCGATAAGCTTCCCCGAAGGGGGTACAGAAAGGGTCGAAAGTGCTGTCTCGTGAGCGACGATCATGGATATTGGATGCTTCGTTGGAGCCTGCGGCGGTTGGGGGGGTAGGCCCATTGGAGGACCCAGAGGTTCCGGTGGTATACATTCAGGAAGGTGTACCAGCTGTACGTGGCCAATCTTCCGTCCTGGAATAGCCAACAGTGTCGAATATGCTCCAGTAGCCATCGCTAACAGACCTAAATGCCCAAGGGATCCGAAGAGAAAATGAAGGATGTAAGCTGACATTGCGAAGCGTGGAATAAAGGACCGGTTGCAAACCGCGAGGGTTATCACACGTATCCCACTCTCCGAATCGGCTTACCGATTCACCCAGCTTGAATACGACGACTCTCCTGCGGAGGGCGACCGCGAACCAGCCCCGCCTGCAAGCCAGACCCCGGACCTTCTCCCGGAACTCCAACTCCGCCACTTCCTTTCCCAGTACATCGTCCCATAGCACGACTTTGTTAGGCGAATACAGTGGACTTCGTCCTCCTCCGACAAGGAAGAGCAAGGAGGATGTGTGCAGGGGTATCACAGCCGACAGAGTGCCTCCAGGAAGCTCTGGATATCCACCCCGCATGCGTCAGTCCGGAGCTCAGGGGTCGAGGAAACGAGTCAAACTGGCCTACCTCGCTTACGCAGCAGCTTGAGCGGCCATGTCTGATAAACCGCAAAGCCGGCGGGGGTAGCTGAAGTGAAGATACGACAATCAGGATCGAACCGCGCGTCTAGGATTTGGATTGGGCTCGTTGATGATATGGAATGTCGAGCCAAATTCATATGAGATGTAGGATTTGGCGGTCGAACGGGCGACGACCGACCAGGTCGGATCCTGTGGTGGTATGCGGAGCTGAGAGGGGTTTCTGCAAGAAGTCACTAGCCACGCCGTTACCGGACGTCGTTACTACGGTGCTAAGAGACGTAATCGGACAGACTGCAAACGCCGATCATCCCCTCCCCGGCGGCTGCAACCGGGCTGCATGCGGCAATGGTGGCATATGGCATAACATACAATTGCAGGCAGTAAGACAGTGTGATCCCAAAAAGACAGATAATACAACAAAGGGGGAGGGACAGGAAGACGGGAGAAAGGGAAAGGGATGGCCATCAGAGCATTGAGAATGTGAAGCAAGATTTACAAATGCGATTAGTTGGGATGAAGGAGCGACCATATCCGTTGCATCAAATCCAGTTCCACCTCCATAGAAATTCATGTCATGAGTGCACATTCAATGTCAATATCCCGCTCCAGCCGATACGTAAGACGGGGCAGGTCGCGAAGCAGCCTGAGAGCGAGCCATATTGGGGTTCCAAGACTTGGGAGGGCGGAGATCAACCGTGGCAAGCTGTTGACGCGCAGCCCTAAACTCTTGCTCCTCCATCTTGGACTGTGCAATCAGGGCAGCACGGAGTTCAGCCTGACGCTGCAGCTCAGCCTCAGACTCGTCCGACAGGTAATCGGTGAACCCTCCGTCGACCGTGATATCCGAACTTGCAGAACTTCCGCTGCTGCTACCTGCGCTAGACGGACTTGCGATCGATAACTCCACTAGGCCTGCCTCGAGGCTCTTGGATCGAATTGAGTTAGAGGGAGAAGAACGTTGACTAGGCGTGGTGGTCGTCGTCGTTGTGGTCGTGTTCGTGTTAATGGCGTTCAGAGTTCGCCTTTTGTCTTTTTCTGGAACGTAC
>QFEV01005693.1:0-25410 GCA_003316405.1 Thelephora aurantiotincta
CCGACGGAATATCGTCACTGGTGTCCCCTGAGGAAGTCAACGACCTCGTCAGGTTCGCTCCAACGCCCGCGGAAGGAGCTAAGCGCGTCTTGTCGTTCGCGGAAAATGTTGGATCAGAAGATAACGCGACAGTAATCGTCGTCCCCCTTCTCGGGTGGGGAAAGCCTCAGGGGACGGATACAACGAAAGAGTTGAGGGATTACAAACAGAATCAGGCCGGTAAGTCCGTTTCCGTACCCCCACTTGATACTCTTTCATCTGAGGAACATGCTCTCCAGCTGGGAGGAGAAAAATGTAACAATTCTGTCGGATGCGGTGATTATGTATGGGCGAACAGATTGCACATTACGTATACCATAATACACGGTCTTCACATGTCCTCGTCTAATACCCATCCATACATTGACCCTAGTCCGGGTCCCGCACTGTTGAGTAACGGGGAGCTTGATGTAACATGCTTCGACCCGCCACCTATTCCCGTGGACACTTGGAGATGCCGGATATATTATGGTAGTCAGGGAGTATAAGAAAAAGTAAATGGTAAACGCGAGAGACATCGGATGGTGCTACCGAAGCGATGGGCGCGCAGCAACGCCAAACTTGTAGAAAAAGTGATAACCTAGGTGAGGATGAAACGACCGTGCGATGCCGAGGCGGGGGACGGCGATGAGAGAGAAGGGGGCGAAAGGAAGAAACCGGCCGGTATTCAGGAGTACCCTCGACCATCCACGTCCAGGGGGGAAATCCATTTGCATAGGTAGTTTGGAAAATCCCTCCCCATCGCGTTGCTCAGCTGACGTTTGTATCGTGATCGTCGGCGTCTGCAGCATGTGCGCTCATCCTCGCTAGTTCCTATTCGTCTCCTCTTATGGGTTCGTACGCAGACCTGTCCCTGCTCTTGCTGACGATGGCCCTGAACCACTCGCGGGTGATTTGTAGGAATGAAGGGCTGGGCAGCCTGCGAGTTGCAGAACGACTGGAATGAGTACTTCCGACAAGAGAGGCTTGTTCTGACTCTTGGTTTTCATAGTATTCCTCTAGTTGGTCTGAATCGGGTGCAAGAGTCAGCGAGGACGGAGTCAAGAATATGAATTTGGTCATGCCTTCTCCGAATACGGCATCCATCTCTTCCAGTGGCACTCCCATCGTCTCCGGGTATACTTTCGCGAAACATCAGATCAGGCGTCTCAGTGAGAGGGAGGTGATACTTACGGAGATAAACGACAATAAAGCTGCACACGCAGAAGAATCCATGCATGGGGTAAAGCCTCCATTCAATTGCCTCTTGTAGATATGGGGTGACAAGCCCAACGATGAAATTGAAGAACCAATTGGTCGCAGTCGAGAGCGATACACCCTTTGCCCTGACGGTTAGAGGCATGATCTCTGGCGGGTAGAGCCATGGAATCGGTCCCCAACTGATTTGATTATGAGTGGATCGGCGCCGTCACTGGAGGTAGAGAATACCTGTAGCCGAAGAAGGCATTGTAGATAATCACGCATCCAACGACCGCACGGGGTGTTATTGGAATGTCGATCGCCATGAAGTAACCCGTGGCTCCCAACGCGATTGCCATCTGGACAACGGTAAGCACCAAGGATGAGACAATGTACGACAAAGTGCTTACCACAACCGCTCCAGACAGCAGGATGACACGACGACCCCACCGATCAACCAATACCCAAGTTGGTGTCGTTGCGAGAAGATAAATGAGAGCGTTGATTCCGGTCATCAAGATGGCATCGCGGCCGACCCAACCAGCCTCTGTTGAATGTGTTAGTCAGTCGGTGCATGCTGTCTACAGATGTCACATTACCTTCAAACACTCGGGCTAAGATCTATGTCAAAAATTTTTACTAGTCGGATACGTGAGTTGGACGTACGTGCGTAGTATGAAATGACTGAGTCGCGCCTCATGTATTAGCGATTGTATTGAGAAAAACCGAGGCGAAACACACCATTAATGCCATTCTGGAACGGGGTGGGTCAGTGTCTGGAGAAGTGGCAGAATCTCTGACACTTACCAATTGAGCGAAAGCCTGGGAGGACATGGCCAGCAAGACTCTGCGCTTATACCGCTCCCACATGACCTTGTAGGAGCGTGCCTCGCCAGACGCTCGCTGGAAGGAGGAGTGTGTTCAGCGTTGCAGACTAGTGATGGTTACCGGACGCTTACGTCGGAGTTGACACGGTCCTTGATCTCCTGGTATTCAGCTTTGGCAGAGGCATCCTCTAGATCTCCACCATGGAGATCAGCAATCACCTGCATACCGTCTACATCTCGGTCGTGGTCGATAAGCCAACTAGATTAGACTTGGTTAGATTAAGCAGAGAAAGGGCGTATACGGGTTGGCCTACCGTGGGCTCTCGGGCATGACAAGTGACCCAGCGGCAAGAACGGCACCGATGAGACATTGGATGAACAAGGGTATTCTCCAGGACCAGTCCGATTCGATGAAGGACGAAAAGTAATCGATCCACTACAATGCCCATTTAGGGCGGCGGGGGATTGAGGGAATCGAATGAGCATACCACAGAGGATGCATATCCAAAAATATTTCCGGTGAATTCCATACACGCGAGAGCGCCTCGCTGTACCCTCGGGTCAATTCAGGGGGAGCGACAATAGGATGGGGACACCTACGTGGTTGGGTGGAGAGATCTCACTCTGGTATATCGGTACAATTGTCCTGGACACTTACGTGATTCTCCCATTTCGAGGGAGTGGGAAGACACTCACGATAGCAGTCCGACGCCAAACCCAGAGACAAACCTCCCGACGACCATGCTAGGAATGCCACCGGTGAAGGTTTGGATTGCCCCTCCGATAGTGAAAATCAGCGCGCCGGTGAAGAGAGTTCCCCTGCGGCCGATCGCGTCGCCGATGCGCCCGGCAGCAAGCGAAGTGACTGTGGAGCATCAGAGCGGAATGAGTGGGTTGCAACGTGCCAGCGAATCTTTCGAGAGCGTACTCAGCGCGCCGATCTCGAGCACAGAGACCATTAGACCCAACTGGCCCGCACCAGGCTCGCCGAAGTATTTCTTGAAATAGGGACCGGTGATGATACCGGACATAACACTTGAGCGGATCGGTCAGCCTTTCACGGGATGTCCGAACTCAATACGAACCCTTGATCATAGCCAAACTGTACGGCGGGTCAGTCATGCGAACTGAAGCAAATCCTGGAAGAGACTGTGCGTACGAGGAAGACACCGAGGCTAATGAATGCCGTCATGGTGTAGATGAGTGGTTGGCCCACGAGCCTGCGTTTAATGGGGGTGGGGTCGCATCCGTGCGACATTCTGCATCAGATTCAAACAAGCTCGGAGACTGTGAGTCCTCTGCTGGTGTTCTCCAGATTTTGTGCCTGGAGTTGGCGAGTGCGAGGTCAGAAAAGGACGAGGGTGATCGTTGCTGGACAAGCGGAGCAGAGGGATGGAGCGGGTGCCACAGCCACAAGTTGGATTCAAGCCGTCATGTCAGGTTCGGTGCACTCCTTAGACACCTCGGATTCCCTCTCCGACTCATCGCTGGAGCTCGACGAGGACGATTTACTGGCCCAACAAGAATGGGAAGAATCCATCGAACAGCTCCAGAAACTGCTTTCCCTCGTCCTTCTCCCAATGGCGGGCAAATACTTTGGTCGCACGTTCTCCTACTGGGGTCAGTCTCCCTCGATGTGTGGACCAGCGGGGATTACTGACTGTCCATTCTACTCTAAAAGCTTATGCAAGGTACCTACGCCTAGGGTTAGGGAAAACCTTCTTCACCGGAGATGGTCGAACATAGTCCACCGTCAACGCCGGCTCCTCCGCATCCTGTTGACCAACCCACGCAGAGAACCAGTTGGTTCGTAGCCCCGCCTCGCCATCTCCTCCAACAAATCACCTGCAATCTGAGTCTCGCCCCTACGTAGCATCCCATCCAATATAATGTACCACGTATCAAAGTCCGGCTCGATCCCGAGTCGTGTCATTCGATTGAAATGGTCCAACGCGTAACGTGGCCCCTCTCGACTCGAGCTCTCCAAAGACGCACGGATAAGGATATGGCAGGTCGCGCGGTTGAATTGAATGCCGCGTTTGCCCATCCGGTGTACGACATCTGAGTGGTAGGCTTCCGCATCCTTGCTCGAGCCCCAGCGGTATATTCCGGTCAACATCGTAGTGTATGTCACTTCGTTCGGTCGCTCAGCAGGCGTTCTTTCACCCTCCATCCTGTTCAGGATGTTGAACGCTGCCTTGATGTTCTTCGCGTCAGGTTCTCGGAGGAGTTGATCTATAATTGTCGTGTTGACTGCCGCTCCTGGGTTGACGTTGTCCTTCTTCATCATATCCAAGATAAGTTGCGGTGCGTCTTCTCGACCAGCTTTTAAGAGGGCGGTGAGAATAATGGAGTAGGTGAATACATCTGGCGAGAACCCAGACTCTTTGAGACCCTGGAGTGCTGAAGAGATCATCTTCATGTTGCCCCGCCTCCCATAGTAGCCCATGATCGTGTTCCATGAGATAAGGTCCGGTGTGGGGCCGTTGGACTTCATCCGTTCGAAGAGCGCGAGTGCGTGGACATCTCCATTAGGGTTCGTTAGTAACCCGTGAAGGACAGTGTTGTAAAGTGACAGGACCTGCGAGGAATACTTGTCCCCAAGGTCTGCGGAGTGTCGCTTCCCTTTTCCAACCCAGTTTTCCTCGTACTCCTTGAACTTGGTCAAAGCGTCGTCCGGTCGCCTAGCCTTGAACAAGGTCGCGATTATGGCCCGATATGTGAGAGGTTCTGGCTCCACACCCTGGGTCAGCATCGTGTCCCATGCCGCAAGCGATTCCTGCCACGCCCCTAACGCAGAGTAACCGTCGAAAACCGCAGTCCAGATTGAAGTATCGGGGTCGACTCCGCATTTGATCATGTCTTCCCACAGACGTTTAGCAAGGTCTGGACGTCTGTACTTTGTCAGCGCGGTGATCAGTGAAGTCCAGGTGAAGCGCGGGACAACCACAGGTCGTTCGTTCGACTTTTGTTCGTCCGTGACAACCAACCAGGGTTCCTCTCCGATTATGGCATCGGTTACATCTTTGCAAAGCCTTTCAAGCTTCCCGGGTGCTTTGTTTCGGGCCAAATTGTCGACGTGTTTGAAGAAAGCGGGTGGGTGGGCAAGAAGGTAGACAAGTTCAAGGCGTTGAACGTAGCTCTCGACGACTGGGGCGTTGGGAAAAGTGTGGATGTGATGTTCGAGCGCCCGGTAGGTGATACGAGCATGGGATTCGACAACCAGGTTCACAGCATCGGAGAAGGACCCGTTCATTGCACACGCGGCGATTGCACCGAGTAAGACACCAACTTTCTCCTCTGGGGGAAGGAGGTCCTCCGGAATCAATACGCCTTCACTTTTTTCGGGTGATTGTGATGTCCCATGTTCTGATTGAGGGGTGGTGTAGGCTCGGTAGAGTTTCAGCACCTCGTCAGGTTCACGGGACGTGATGTGGTGCAACATGACCGCTTGAATAGCCTCCGGATGGCCACAAAGAGCGGTATAAATGGCGATTGTTTGCATTGTCCCCTTGTCCTTGACGGACCATTGATCGTCGGAGCCGGGTTTGCGACTGTATATCGAAGCAATGGACTTGGAATACCTCTGAAGCTGAGGAACTCCGAGATACCTGAGCAGATTTTGGTTAACGAGAGTTGTCCACAACTTGTGAGCCGCAGAAAGTTCATCACGAGCAAGGGCAGCGTCGAGCTTGGTGACAGTCTTGGTGAAAAGGTCGATAGTGTTGGTCGGTGGGACCGACCCTTCACTTTTGCTCTCCGCAGAGATGAGCTGGCTTGTTTCGGAGGCGGGGTACTGCGAATTACTCTGTAGTCTTCGAGTGGCATGTGCAGCACGGCCCTGGTGGGAACGAGGGGTTGAAAGTCGCAGATTCGGAATCGTGGAACTGGAGGCATTCCGGTGAAGACTTGGCACGAGGAAGTCTAAGTACAAAGCACGGCGTGCGAGCATTCCCTACTACATACCACACAAAAACCGTCAGATAAATCGCAAAAACAGAGCATCGAAAGAACAGACCCCGTTCCGTCGGTCGACACAGAGTGACACTCTTGCGCGATCGACATCCGCTCCCCCTTCGACGCGATCAGCCACCATGGGCAAGAACACGGACAAGCTCTACGTGACCCATTCCGAACACACTGGCGTCTACGGAGGTCTTCACACTGCCTCGTCTTCCGGCTACGTGCAGTACGCTCTACAGAAAGCGGGCTGACGATTACGTTCTGACCAGACTTTTTACAGGAAGCCAGATGCCGGTCCCCCACAAGCCCGCCAACCTTTCGACTGTTGTGCTCTCTCGTTCCAGCCGTTTGAGCACCCTGTTTGTGCAAGGAACAGCGATGGTACGGGGATTGTTTTTGATCTGGTCAACATCATCCCTTGGCTCAAGTACGTGTCTGAAACTCGTCATCTAGTACCCGTAGCGAACGACACATTCACATTATCTGGTGGTTAAGGCAACACAACAACACGAACCCCGTGACCAAGGAATCGCTGAAGCCCGAAGACCTCATTAAACTCAACTACTCACGTAAAACGACGGGGGAATACCACGACCCGATATCCTTCAAACCGTTCAGCGAGCATTCCCATATCGTCGCCATCGCCACCACCGGGAATGTCTATCTTGCGGATAGTATCAAGGGGGGTAAGGACCTGTTAGATGATGTAAAGTTTAATAAGTACGCACACGGGAGAATTGTGCACGCTTCCTCAGCTAAAGAATTTCATCCCAGAGGGGATGTGATTACCTTACAAAACCCGCATGGAATGCCACCTATATCTGTTCCGTCAACATCTGCGAAAACTACAACTCAACAGGCAAATGACAAACAGGTGTCCAAGCCGAAACCTACGACAGTGAGCACTATTAAGGAGAAGGCCGCCGCACCCTGTAAGCCATCACATATCCTATCCTGGACCATCTTATCTTACTCTGGTTTCAGGGAACATTTCGCCATATTCGAATGGCCTTCCGGGTGCATCCCTCACTTCCACTTCCGTGGATCCCACCACGAATACAAACACAAAATTGCTCTGGGATGAAGTGAGTTTCGGGTACCACTGATATTCATGGGCGCATGGAGTTGACCTATCCATGTTCATAGGAGGAACTAATGTTTGAAGAGTTTTCAAACCCACCCAAGGGCAAGGGCAAGGAAAAGGATGTTGGGAGGCGTCGCGCCTATTGCCGTGTAATCACAAGCCTTGGTGGTGGGGGCCTAAACATCGAGTTGTTCTGCGAGAAGGTAAGAACGTCCTGTGAGTTTTCCGGGGACGCACCCTGATAACCAACGGTCGTTGATCGTCTAGGCACCAAAAACATGCTACAACTTTTTGATGTTGGCGAAAGCGGGTAAGTACAAGGATGTGCTTTTTCATCGGCTGGTTCCAGGGTTCATGGTGAGTATATCGAAGCGACCTCGGATCAAGTGACGTTCTGAACCCTGGCAGATTCAAACAGGCGACCCTACTGGTACTGGGGCAGGCGGGGAGTCATATTGGGGCACCCCGTTCAGAGATGAGCTTGACTTGAAAGGCGCCGCGAAACACGACAAACGTGGCGTCATCTCTATGGCCAACAAGGGTGCAAATACGAATGGGTTAGCCTCCCTTATCTGTCCGTTGAGTGTATCGACGACCGACTAACTCCTTCACCCCTATCATTATACGACCACATTGCCCATTGATGATGAACGATCGCTTGTTCCCTTCGTCTGTGGTTTACTCACTCAGGTCCCAATGGTTCATTACGTTTAAAGCCGCACCCCATCTCGATAAGAAGCATACCGTGTTTGGAAACCTAGTGGGTGGAGATGAGGTGCTGGACGCTTTAGAGAAGTTGTCGGTGAAACCAGGAACTGAACGCCCTGGGAGATCGGTACGGATAACTGATATCATCATGTTCGTGAGCCGTTCAGTACTCCTTCGTCCGATTGAGATTGATGAAATCAGCTACCAAGATCCATTTGAGGAGTACAAGAGGCGGCAAGAGAAGCGGCGGGCGAGGAAAGCTCAAGCAGAGGAGGAAGCCAAGACCGGGATCAAGGCTCCCAAGAAAGAAACGGAGGACATGAACTGGTTTGGCACCAAATTGGGGTCCGGACCTGACCCGGGGTCTGGAACGGGAGGCGCCGGGTCAGCAGGTGGTGTGGGGCGGTACCTTAACCTCAAACGACCATTGGACGGCGAATCCAATCCAATCGGCAAGGTTCCTGCGGAAGAGAGCGCAAAGAAGAGGAAGCTTGGTTTTGGTAACTTTGAAGGGTGGTGATCTGTTCTGTGTTTGATTAGGTCGCCACTTTGTTCATCGTCCCTGGTAGTGAGGCGATCCTGATTTCTCAATAACAGGTCGGAGCAAGTATACGAGGAGTATGAACGTTGAACCCTTGATCTTTTTTGGATGCCCGCAGTTCACAGGACTCTACGTGATATCATAAGCTGAGCGTTACCACGGGCGACTATTTGGGGCTGGGCCACGACTGAGCGTGATCCATTCTTCGGTCCGCCATCGAAATCGCATCTAGATTCATGACGTGAGGCCAAGGCGGTGGACTCAGCAAACGTGCTCGTGATCCCGACTGGGGTAAAGTACGGCGTCAGGGCACCGAAACGGCGCACGCAAAAAACTGTATTCAGCCACCAAGCGCGTAGCGGTTTATTGGGATTCCAAAGCATGCCACGTAACGACCCTATCGTATTCACTCGTGAAACGTCGGTGGTAGCGATCAAGTCGCTATTTGAAAGGTTGTCGAGCGCCGAGTACCTGAGCTGCAATCGGCCATGGTCCTGGAAACAAGGATCTGGTGATACTAACTTTAGCCGTGTGAGTAAGGGTATCGGCCCTCCCTTTCGTATATGGTTTCCGCCACCGCCGTGTTCGGACGAGGCAATCTGGCGCCACGAATGCCGTGGGCGACTCGAGGATTATCAAAGGTATACATAGCATGACATTGATTAACCGCGGCAGAGACCAAAGACGACTAGAGAGATGCAACGTATGATACATACCACCATAGGACAAGAAAATTTCAATGGCCGAGCACTTCAAACCTAAATCATTTTATGTCCAGGATGTCGAGAGAAGGAGAATGTTCCATAGCGCCTTTCAGAACAGGGTTTCCTGCAATCGTTACGAAAGACACGTCAGTTGGGCCAGGTTCTCAGTTTCCGACGACACCGCACTGGCGGGGCGGTAGCGACGCGGATAAGTTAGAGCTCACCTCGTCGCGAAGGTATTCTCCAACATCACTGCATAGGCCAGGAAAACAGATCATGTGAGCACACGACCGGTTTATCATTTGAGGACGGTCGAGACCGCTTACGCTTGATGAAATACGATGATGGAAGTTGGATCGAGCTTCCGCGTGTCGACCGTTGATCGCGCTGTTACACCAAAACCCTATGGGTATAAAACGGGGTACAAATCAGAACCAGGAATCACCGGAACGGCGGTTGTATGGAAGGGCTGGGCAGAGGGGCTAACAAGAACCGTACGTACCAACGGCGTGTCATTCATGCTGTAGACGACCACCCCCTGGTGTTCCGGTGTATCCTCGGTGATACGCCCAAGATGGGCTTTCAGTACGTGATTTCCGTACAGGAATGGCATCTCTCCATTGGGTTTTATCCAAACCTGCAGCCGCAGAACGTGAGATGCTCGGTCGTGGATGAAACTGAGGATTTAAAAGTCGATCCTACGAACCTTGTACTTGGCATACTGGGCAAGGTGGTCAAGAGCTGTTATGTGCAGCTTGAATTTTCCGTTCTTGTTGAATTTACCAAAACACGTCCCGAGAGAGACGAGATTTGGCCGGGCCACCGAGATTCCGAGACGCATTGAGGACTCGGAGACGTAGAAGACTCTGTCTTTGTGAAGGCGGAAACAGTAGGGACCATCTGGTCTGTCGATGAGTTTTATTAAATTTCTCCCCTGCATAGAGCGGTGTCAGATCGTCAGCGGTGGAAGTGGGGAGGCACGCACGATGTAGTTGGTGAGTTTGTCAAAGACGGTCCTGCTCTCTTCCTCAGTCAGCGGGCGCATTTATGAGGATGTCGCGGGGGTGGGGATGGGTGGGGAGATAACGGTGAAGAAGGGCGAGCAGGTCGAGACCTTTTATATTCGCCTGCCGAGGGGACAAATTTCAGGTCAAAATGAAATTCGCACGGTCACTCAGTACGTCAAGGTGATGATCCCCTCTTTCGCATCGTTTCCTTCCCAGCCGTCGCAACAAAACTCCGAGATTCCCCCCTCGTCCCCCAGACATAAATCCTCCAAAAGGGACAGGAACCACAGCAGAGAACGCGCTCGCGACGACGAACCGGAGAAACACAGGCATCGACACAGGCACAAGCACAAACACCGCGACCGTCGCGACTACGACCCCGAGGAGGATGAACGCCAGCAAGCTTCGTCCTCTTTGGCAACTTTTTTTCCGGACTACAAGGGGAACCGCGCCGTAGGTCACGGAGGCGGGGCTGACCCAATACGGGTGCCCAAGTACAATTTAGTCGCGCGTGCGTCCGTTCCGCACCCCATCAAGTGCAACTAACGAATGCCCCAGGTGGCAGTTATGTGATGGGCCTCGACTCCGATCTCGTGGTCATGAGGAGGAACGGCCGGGACATCGAGATCGCTCCTAGATCAGTCAAAGGTCGCCGGAAGGTGAGGATTCCATCGCCACGACATTCGTGTCATCACATAATGTGCCAGCACCAATTGTGCTAATTTCGTTCGTTCTGCCGGGCTTTCGTTAATAGCAACTGTCTCTTACGGAACCCAAGGCTAGACGGCTCTTGTTGCAACCACCTCGTCCTGTGTCGGCATTGCCTGGTGCTAGTGCACGTGACGCCTGTGAAGATGAAGGCGACTTCCTTCGCTTTGGAGGCAAATCTTCCCAATCAAAAGATTGCCATAGGGATAGGGACCCTATTTCTCAACACCGTACTGTCGCAGCGACGATTCATGCTGCAGCCGACGCCGAGGACAGCGATGAATTCATTTCGGAATCTGACGGGTCTTCTGAGACCGTTGAAGAGGAATCAGAACCGGAGACGCCAATTCTCACTTCGAGACAAACGACCATCAGGAAACTGGAAGAGAAGCTCCGCGAGGACCCTTCTTCCGTGCAGTCGTGGCTGAGTTTACTCTCACACTCAATCTCCGCGGTCCCGCTCGACACCAAGAATGCCGCGAAAGTTCGGGCCGAGATTACTGAATCGATCCTATCGCGCGCCGTGTCAGCACACCCATCGAACAAGTCTTCGATCACATTACGTCTCAAGTACCTCAGAGCGGGCGAAGAGGTCTGGAATGAACAGAAGCTCCAGCGCGAGTGGAACGACGCCTTGGCGCTGCGGTCCACCGAGGTTTGGATGGCGTGGTTGGATTGGAAGCTTTCAAAGTCCAGGAGGGGGTTGGAAGGAATTATGGAAGACGTCGAGCACGCGTTGGAACAGTTACGACACACTGAAATTGGCGGCTTGAGAGTTCAATGGCGCGCCGCTGTAGTTCTTCAACAGGCAGGTGAGTGTAAGCTTTCAGCGTTCCCTCGGCGGCTTTGTTGACATCTGGAGATAGGATTCATAGAGCGGGCGACCGCACTTTTTCAATGTCAAGCAGAGCTGTGAGCTCAGTCTTCCCCGCGTTACCATCTATTGTTCGCTCAGGTGATACAGGGCTTTCAACGCACCCCAACCCCTCATCGGCAAGTCACAAGAGGAACGTCTCAACTCACTCGAGGAGTTCTGGGAGTCAGAATACCCTCGATTCGGAGAATCCGGGGCGAAAGGGTGGGGAAACTGGGTTACATCCGGTGGCTTGGAGGGTGTGAGCGCACCCTTACCCACCCCGAGTCTGGTCCCCTCGTTTCCCGTCTTGGATTCCTTCCAGAGGTGGGCATTGGAGGAGAGCAACTCGGATGTACGATTGGTTATGCCCACCCGTTCTACCGATGAAACTGAGGATCCGTACTCGACCGTGCTTTTCTCTGACATCCGGCGACTTTTGATACCTCTGGAGACTAGCCGTGCTAAGCGCGTTTTCAGGCTCATCTGGCTTTCGTTCCTGGGACTTCATATCCCTGGATTTTCAAAGACGTTGTCGGATCTCCCTGAGGAGAACTGGGATGACAGGTGGTGCTATACCTTTTTGACTCGGCCGGCTTACCTCCACACTCTATTCCCTGAGGACATAATGGCAAAACGCCAGCTCTCTGATGCTCAGTCCGGCGCCATCGTTGGGAGCGAGAGGGTGTTCTCAAAGGGTTTTGGACCAATCAAAAATTGGGACTATGGGATCGTCGATACTTGTGAGGGGTTAATGGAGGCCGGTTGGACGAAGAGGGATGTCGAACATGTGGACGAGGGATTTCTGAAGCGAGTCTTCCAGCAGGGCAGAGTTGGAAGCTATGATCGCGAATGGGATTCTCTTGCGATCGTGTTTGAAAACGCGTTAAATAACAGAAGGTGAATAAGCGTTACGCCCATTTCGGTTGACCAGCAACTGAATTCTCCCCAGCGCATTAAAACTCTCGCAGTCGTTCTTGTCTTCCGATGAGCAGTCACTGGAGAGGTGGCGAGTTCACGCGGGGCTGGAACGATCTCGAGGAAAACTCAATAACGCGCGGAAGGTATACAACACGGTGCTGATCTCGCAGGGATCACAGGTTGGAAGCCTGGATGCAGGTGATATGTGGTGGAGTTGGGCCGAAATGGAATGGTTGGCTGGGCAGTACGAGGCTTCACAAACAGTGATTCTCGGATCAGTAGGCGTGGAAGGATCGCTCGGCGTCAACGTATTGCGCGCGAAGCGCCAGCTGGAGGACAACATCCAAAGATTGTCGCCTTCTGGCAAGGATGGACCGGATCCAAGGACGGATTTGGAGTTGGATCCGTGGGAGCCGCGCAGCCGTCGAGTGGCCTGGATCAAGTCTCGAGCGTTGCTCGAGCTTCTTACGTCCTCGCTGCCCGCCGCGCTGGCGGTTCTGGACAAACACACGGCAGGAACCGATAGCTCGTCCGCCGCCGGAAGGCGCGAACTGGAGTCGCTAATGATGATATCGTTGGCGCTGGTCTACCACTATGGAGTTACCCTACGGAATCCCTATCCTCCAGAGCTTCTTCGGAAGCGGGCTGAGAAGGCACTAGTTCAATATCCCAGCAACTCATTTGTTCTGAGAATGTTCCTAGAGGGTGAGCGGGGGCAGGGCGTGTGGGGCAAGGTTAGAGAGCAGCTCGGAGAAGTAATAGTCGGTGGGGAGGTGAGGGACAAAGACCTGATGAGACGGGCCGTCGATCTTTGGATTGAATGTGGGTGGGAACACGGACGGTGGCAGTTGGAGAAGGAGAGGGCTAGAAGCGGGCTGAACAATGCGGTAAAGCACGAAAGGTGCGAAGACAGACACCCGTCCTGTCGACCCCGGATCATGCTAATAGACCTCGACGTCACACAGGACAAAAGGTAGCCCAATCTTGTGGAGGCTTTTGATCGAACTCGAGGTGATGGACGGCAATCTGACACGGGGAAAGAACTTGTTCTTCCTCGCCATCAAAGAGTGTCCGTTGGTGAAAGAACTGTATCTGTTGGCTTTCGGACCGCTTCGTCCCGTGTTTGAGTCGAGGGAGTTGGTGAAAGTCGCGGAGGGAATGGTCGAAAGGGGGTTGAGGCTGAGGAAGGAGGTGGAGGAACCGGTGGAGATGGGTCCTGCTGGTTCCTGGGAGAGGGAGGGCGATTACGGAGAAGAGGATATCGAGTACGACGCCGAAGAGTTGCGAAGACTTCGACCATATTGATGGATGTCGCCGCTCTAGAGTCTATATCCTTCACGTCGTTCAGATCGATGTCCGGAGCGATGCGTGCCTCGGAAGACAAATCCAGTGACCATACTGTTCTAGCTGGTCGCTTTCTGTTCCAAGGTTCTCGAAGATTGCCTTGGTCTGTGCTCGAGTCCGGACCACTAATGCGTTTAATGATTTCCAAGAAGCGAGAAGGTCCAATGAATCGCCCAAATGCCGTTCGCGGAACCTCTAATACGGGACAGATTTCGTTTCCGACCATTCGGTTCACCACGATGTTCTATGGTTCTTTGGGATATCAATTCGACGCCGCTCCAAGTGCGAGAGGCGTTTCTCTATAGTCGAAGATGCTTTCGCCGTCAGATGCCCCGGGGCGTCGGCGATTGAATGTTGAAGTGGTACGAGAGAGGATAGGGGGTGGCGCGAGTCGGGTTTATTACGCACGACGCAAAGTAAATCGTCTGGCCGACGTTCTGGATTCCCTCCTCCACTAGCACGAACGGTAGAGGAATGGACACGCGGCATCACGGAGATCCTGGATCAAATGAAACGCCGGCCTGTTCGAGCCACTGCGTCAATTTCTTTCTTGCGTATTCGTTCATGCGCTCCACCAGCTGACGCCAAGATCTGCCCCCGCTCAGCGTGGAAGGAGGCGAGTCGACGAGCTCCGTCTCCCAAGAGATCGAGAAGCGGTTAAGAAGGCAGAGATGCGAAGCGAGGTTACGCGGAGGTCTTCCCAACCTGAGGGTTCCCGCCGTCGCTGCGACAGACAAGCAGCGAAGGTCGTTTCGGTGAAAAAGGCTCGTCTGGATCCGACGTGCCACGCCATCAGAGCGTTGGAAACCGCACGGGCATCCCAGTTCGACGAGAGCGGACGCGCCCGACAGTCTATTTGCGGGAAAACTGCAGCGAGCCTCATTGATTTCTGTAAGCGAACAATGGGAATAGTAGGGATACCCAGCCCTCGCGCCGCCAGCATTGTGTCCATTGTCCAGAATATTGTTTGGTGTTGTTTGTCCACCTCCATACGGCTGTGATGCTGTGACCGGTCACACAGCCTCAAGACCACCCACCCCTCGTCGAGAAATTTGAGAAATCCTCGTCAAATATTCCACACACCTCCGGCCCCTCCTCGCCGTCTTCGACCTACACCTGGTCGTCCGCCTCCTCACAAACCGCCCGCCAAAGCCGCATCGACAGTCCTTTCCTTCTCTATCCACCGACCCCTCAGCAGACCCCAGGATAATGCAACTCCTCGCCTGCTAATCAGCTCTCGCTCTCTCGAACCCCACCGTTCTCGCCCCATCTATCTTAGCTCTGAGCTCTCGTCCTCTTGTTGAGCACCCCTATTTTTTTTTTCCGACATGATCGCCATTCCCGCCCCAGCCCAGACTCGCGAGGAATGGCCCGATGCCGACTTCGACTTTCCAGAAGATGAACAAATCCACCGGATTTCCCAGGCAGCCGACAAGGACGACGACTTGGGTGACATGGACTGGGATGTCGAGATGGACCTTGGCCAAACAGAGGGAGCAAAGGTCAAAGCTGTTGTCGATGGCCTCGTCTCCCGCCCCGGTATCACAAAACAACCCTCCACAATCATCAACATCCGTCCTCCGATACAAACCTCTGATAGCGGCGAAGACGAAGACGAAGAGGGCATTTCCACAATCAAAGTCGCTGCAATTTCCACCCTGCGCGCTACCAAACCCACCACACCTGTCGTCCACGAGGACGATGATATCGAAGACGCCTTCTCCCTCCCTCACGACATGACTCAGTTATCTCTTCGTCCCCTGTCTCTCCATCACCAGTCTTCCAAGGGGTCTCTGGAATGGGGCGACAAGGATCAGTCTTCATCGCAATCATCTGATACATATTCAAATCTTGGTCTCCACGACGGCTCTGCTTCTTCCAACTACACATCTCCATCCCAGCCCGAAACCGACACCGACGATGACGAGGAAGATCAACTTGATGGTCTCGTCATCCCCTCCGGTCTGTTTGAGAAGGGCCCCAGGAAACTGAACCGGATCCTCGAAATTAAGAAGACTCAACAACAAGACGGAAAGCCCAAGGTCGCTAGTCCACACCCGGAGGAAGATTTCGAGATTGGCCTAGTCATTGGCGACGATGTTGACCTCAGCCCCAGTCGATTGCTCCAGAACGCCCAGCACCCGAAACGCGCTCCCGTAACTGTCCGGAGCAAGAGCATGCCGACAAAGCCGAGCGCCTCCAGTCTTCGTCCTCCGTCGAGGATAAGAGGCGAAAGGGCCAGGTCTCCAATCAATCCTCCGCCCTCGTCAATAAAGCAGTTCCGAGCCCTCGCTGCCAATCCTCCTGTGCGGACCCAATCGTATAGTGAAGCGCTCGCACAGCCCCCAGCTTCTTCGGGTACCTTCTTGACCGCAAAGACCGCCGGAAGCCTCAGGGGCCAGAAATCCCATTCCGGCCTCAATCCATCCCCCATCCCTAACCAACGCCGGCTCGGAAGAAAGGCATCGCTGCCCACTCTATCGGACCCAAACCAACCCGAAGCCTCTGGCTCCGGACCAAACGTTGCGCCTCCTCAGAGTCGTTATGAATCCGCCACAGCTTCTTCGCGGGCGAAATCGCAAACAACCGGTCGCGCCCATGGTCTGGAACATTTTGTACCACCCACTCGACCTTCAACCCCTTCCTCCAACCCTGCCGCCCTTCGTCTTACAATGCCGACTTCCTCATCTCGACTGAAAGCTCGCCCTCCTGTGTCCGCTGTTTTCCCTAATCGACCACCATCAAGATCAAATTCACCGCTCATCCCTCGCCCCCCCTCTTCCCTTTCGATCCAACAACCAAAACCTCCGGCCTCATCTCCCATCACCCCTTCCATAAAGGTTTTGAAGCGACCAAAGCGGCCAAAATTGTATGGCGATGGGACGGAGTTGGATGACTTTGAGGACCTCCCCCTGGATGGCGACAAGGAGACGAGATTCAGGGTCCAACCCAAGGTCACTCGGGTACCCGGCGCTTCATATCCAAAACCACCAGAAAGGGAGCCAGGCAACCCCAAAGGCACTCTTCGGCGGAAACCAACGCGGGAACCGTCAAATGCCAATCTGAGAGGTGTGTAGCTAGGTATGCCTGCTCTCGAATCTTCTAACACACGTTCTAGCAGAATCCAAGTCCGCTACCCCCATCCCTCCATTACCAACAAACCCCCTCCGTCGCAAGGGTCGGATTGACTCTTTGATTTTCAGGCCACCAACAACAGAAGAGGTTCCGCTGGCGAAGAGGCGTTCTGTTAGTTCGTCCATAACAAAGAAGAAGCCCCACCTGATCCGAAATCCCGGTGGTGCATCAACACCCAAAGGTCAGCGACCACCTGCCAACCCCACTGGCCCTCTCGCTAACATCTTGTTTCAGTCGTCGGAGAGATGCAGTGGAACCCCACAGCACTCCGTTGGGAGGGTAATGACCAAGCCCTTCGAGACTTTGATGCCGTTAACACATCAACACGACCTGCCTTGATCACCCATCTCACTGGGTCTTCCATCGGTTATCCTGCGGGCTCATTTGCAAACGGTGCCCGAGTTGTAGGGAACATGATTTTTGATCCGGCCCGGATGTGCT
The DNA here is from genome assembly GCA_003316405.1 of Thelephora aurantiotincta. NCBI lineage: Eukaryota > Fungi > Basidiomycota > Agaricomycetes > Thelephorales > Thelephoraceae > Thelephora > Thelephora aurantiotincta. The sequence goes on from QFEV01005693.1 coordinate 17,455, forward strand.
GGATATCTACCCTGCCCCCGGATGAAGACGAGCCCGACGTCTTTGCGGAGCTTGCCGATGACGAACAGGATGACGGTTGGGAAACCAAGGGTGGCACAATCCGTGCCAACCAACCTGCAAGCGCCGCAGAATCCGTTGTTACCTCGGACGTCAGCGATACTGGATCATCAAGTCGTATGGAACCCCCCAGTCCCACTCGAAGTCTTCGGCGACGAAGCTCGTGCGAGTCGAGCAGTGACAGAGGATCGCGAGCATCACTCGTTTATGATGTGGACGAGAATTTCTTACAGATGTGTCGCGACGCCGAATCTCGCCACAAGTCCGAACTGAAAGGTTGGAGGTTAAAGAGCGACGATGTCTCCAGCCAGCCGGATCGTTCGTATCTTTGGGAGATCCGTGCGTTGGCGACGAGACGCTACTAATCTTATTTTGTGGATTTATGTTTATGACTATTTTCGTCCTTTCCTCTTGCACGTTCTCCGTCCTTGCCTTGTGTAGTTATGTTGTTCTGACCCCGTTTTTTTTTTTTCAGTTTGCTGTTTGACCCACTACTCCCCCCACCCTCTTTGCCTTCTGTCTGTTAAATACTTTCGATATCTCTTTATGCTTTCCTTCTCGTATTATCACGACCTACCCATGCCCAACTTCCACGCTCGTTTGAACAGTTTCACTTTTCTTCCTTCTCTCCACATTCGTCATATTTCCACCCCTCTCTCTGTCATGTTTTCCAGCTCTTGTTATGTAGCAAACTTAGTCCATTATCTCCTACTAATCGAGAATCAAGGCGATTCCAGAGACAGATTTCTCCTGCCTGTCGGTCGTGCTACTACTTTCCTGACCAGACAACTGCGTCATTGACCCCTCTTTTTTTACGGGCCACACATCTCGAACGGTGGGAGGTGTCAAGAGAAGGGAAGAGTACATGATGTATGATATGAACCCTTCGAGTCCATTACAACCGGTCGTTCCCAGATGGATGGTGGCCATGATCAATTGACTGGTCGACGTCAATGGCAGGAGAGATGGATGCACCTCGAGGGGGGCATCTACAACTTCCGACTGACGTGCAAGAGACGCATACATGGAAACGGATATCATGTCATTGAGGCCCACCGTCAACCGACTCGACGAGGCAGCTCGATGTCGCGCAATCCCTCGATATGATATATAGGTCGCGCCCCCAGGACGACCGCCTCTTTCTCATTTACGACACGGAGAGGTTCCTTGGGAGGGCGGGAGGCTAATATCACCGAACCAGACCATATATCATCATGAACAGTGCGTGTTTGTGTACATAGAACAACCACGGCGGGGACACGAAACACGGGACACGGATGAATGATGGTAGGTTAAGGGGAGAACGTAGTGAAAGACGTATGAAGAGAGTAGCGATTTGAAAGGTCAGAGCGGGAGCTAGGGGGGCTCCAGAGGGGTCAGGCAGTGGCCGATTGTCGGCTCCCTGCGCATGGAACGAAAATTTGGTCAGGGTGGGGAGTGGGACCATTCCAGGGGACTCACCACCACATCGTCACTCGATTCATGAAAGACTCCGGGCCATTCCCAACTCGATCAACCGGAGGAGCTCTCTGCATAGCTTCAAGTCGTTTGCAGTCCCGATCTTCTCATGGACGTCGATGGCGTGCAACGCCTCGAATTTTGCTTCTTCGAACCTACGTTGTTCATACCAGAGGCAAGCCTGCAGATACATCACACGATCAAGGTATGCGTCATTGACGACTTGCGATCTTGCGCTCTGGATGTGACCGTGTGCATTGTCGAATTCGCGCCCGTCGAGGAACAACTGCGCTAGTGCATAATGAATCCAAAACAGCGCGAAGCTCGTGTTGAAAGAGGGTGCGATCTCGAGGGCCGCCTCGTAGCGGGTGATGGGTCTCTCTCTCTCGCCCTTGGAACGATGTGGGTAGCCGAGGAGACGATGGCATTCGCAGACCTCGAATTTTTCGCCCTGGTTCAGGAAGAGATCGATCGCACGGGACGCAGCCTCCTCTGCAGCATCTAATTTGGCCTCACCGTGTAACAACCAAGCGAGGTTCTTCAAACACCGTGCTTGTCCCAGTGTGTCATCGAGCCCAACGCCTCCTTGGCCTGTCCCATCCCTTCGCTGGAGAGGTGGAGTAATTGGTTGGAATCGGATAGGCACCAAAGTGTGTAAGCGACTCTTTCGTCATTCTTCTGTTCTCTGAAGACCCTCAAAGCGTGAGTGAGAAGCTTCTTGCACTCCTCGTTGCCCCCAACTGAGGTAAACAACTGTGAGAGCTGGAACAAGCGCCTTGGCTTGGAGGGATGACTATCCGGGAGTTTGAGGATCTTCGGTCCCAGTATGACGAGCCGTGGTTTGTGCCAATAGAGGTGGTCCATAAAGTGGCCACAAGCGTCCCGGACGTCACCCGAATTTGTGACCATCGTCGTAGAGACGTCGAGAAGGTGCTTGACGTTCGCAGCCTCTGATACGATCCATTTTGCTTCTTTATAGCCAGGCTTTTCAGGATGAACGTCGACTGATAACCGACGGAAGTAGCGTTCCTCGGTCATATGGAGGAGCGGAGACGATTTGGGGTCCTCGGGGTAGAAATAATCTCGGAGTGGTGCCAACATTGTGACAAAGCCGTTACTTCGATACGTCAGGGAGAGGATACAGAATGTGTCAAAGATGTTGGTTCTGTTGGGAATAGTCGGGAGCAACCAATCGAGGTTTTTCTTGTCGATACCCTGAGGGAAGAAGGCGATGACCCCAAGGACTTCCCGAGCAGGAGGGCCAAGTTCTAGGAACATCGGAGACACGAGGGACAATTCGATCGTGGTGGCCAAACTCTTGCTATGGGCTGTCCGCAGTACGCCCGTCCGCCATTGCTCCCACCCCCTACTCAGCCGCCCGATGTCCCACTTGTTGTGGCACGCGACCGTGGCAAGTAGAGTGATCAATAATGGATGAAAGCCAAGTCGTTCCAGGACACCGTCGACATGATCGGACTTGCTGCTGTCCTCGCAGATACTATAGAAAGTATCGCGTGCGGCTTCCCTTGACAGTGTCGGAATGTTGAGAATCTTGCAGTCAGGGGGGATTGCGGAGATCTGGGAGGTGATAAGACAGATATTGCTGAGCTGGCTCAGTTCTTCAACGAGTGCGTACATCTCGCGGGGGTTCGCTCCCTAAGGATCAAGAATTGAATCAGCGTTATCGAGGGTTATGAGCATCTCCTTGGAGGATAAGAATGAGCGAAGGGGGGTGAGATCCTCAGAATTTTCGATTCCTGCACCGGTGACCTCGGAGAGCCGCCTGAGGAAATGAACACCCGAGGCGGAAAACTGGTCGTAACGGATGAACCGATGGTTGTCCCCAAATCGTTGCTTAATACGATCATCGTGAAGCACTGTCAGGGCAATGGAAGTCTTGCCAATCCCACCAGCACCGATGAGAGCGGTTGGAGTGAGACGCTCCACCAACTCGGCGATCCGCTCGATCGAATCCTCGCGTCCAAAGAAGATCCTCGGCGCCCGGGGTGGGGATTCGCCAGATATGGTGGATAAAAATGTAAGATGAATTATCCATTTGTAGTTAATATCGCTGACCTGGTCGGAATCTAGGCGACGGTGAACATTCGTTCGGTGGCAGATCAGGTACGGGTGGTGCGAGTGACACTCACCGATAGGTTTTGATCATCAGCCCCTTCCTTGTTCCTCAACATGTTACGAGTGTCGGGAATCTCAACCTGGGCGTTTGCGACGCCGCGCTGAACCTGGGAAACAGCAGCGTATGTGCTTGTGACACCATCACGAACGTCGGCGACAGTCACATGGACGTTTAATGCAAGTTCTGTCTGGGAGTGGAGAGTTAACACTAGTCGTATAGAAACGACAGGACGCACGTTAAAGACGAGAAGGATCCTACCGAGCTCCAGCTTCCAGGCGGCGATCGTTGCCTTATTATTCTTTGCGCGGAAAGACGGTGCAGACGTCGGCGCAGGCCAGTCCAAGATCAACGTAGTCTACCTCGTTCATCATCGAATCCTGTCTGCGTTTCAGTCATCAACTAATGAAAAGCGAAGGAAAACCCACCTTGATCATGGAGAGGATTTCCTTGGCGACGCTAAAAGCAGCCTTGGCTGGCGTTATGCTCGAAACCTTCCCTGCGATATCCAGGGCCACAATCGCTGTGTCCAACGAAGAGGTGGTGTTGTCCCTGCGTCTCTGTTTTAACCAGTCAAGGTAGCACGGGAAAACTCTATAGCAGCCAGGCCACAAGGAAGGACCCGAACCCTGATGCAGAAGAGCGTCAATCGCCACGGCCCATGGTGAGAGGGTCATCCAAAAAAGGAAAAGAACGTTGCAAGGGCTTGTCAAGAAATTTGTTCATCGACTTTACTCTTCATTGCGACTTCCTCGGCGAGCCGCACCCAGCCCCGACTCAAGACCTTCGACGAGGGCATCCATGCTCCGGACGTCAAGAACGTGAGACCAGTTAGGGCAGCACCGAGGGGTGGTACATACGTTGGCGCATCCTGCGCACGGTCTCAAGAAGAGATAGGCGCAGCATTGTCAGGGATGGCCAGGGTAACCGATCCTTGTTCCCACGATTGCTTCACGTCTCCTCGGCGAGTTTAAATACATTAGTCACGTCATAGCCTCCTAGAATACTCGCGTCTGCGCCTACAACATCTTCGCGTTTCGCGTGCATGTTGTCCCCGAGGCTCGACGTGGGTAGAAGTGATGTCCCCGGTGTAGCAGTCTTTTCTATTTCTGAGCACTTGGATACCACTCAGACCCTCTACTGTTGAGTTCGCATATATCACAGAAGTGTAGAGAACTGCTCCGGTCGACCGAGGAAGGAATGACTGAGGGCCTCTCACGAATCGAACGTCTGTGCGTCTTTTCGCAAGTCATCAGTGTCTGGTTCTCGTCTCTGGTGCCCCGGGGATGCATGTGTGATGATGATCTCGATCACGAGTGCCGCAGCTTCCGCTTTGCCCGGCTGATCTCCGTCTGCCATCCGTCGGGCACGGGAACGATAACGGTCAAGCACCAGACGATTATGGTCACATCTTCCCCCTCTCCTCCAAGCTCCTCCCCAAACCCTGCCATTCCAAAAATTCAGGCGGGCGACGGTCGGATCGTAGTCGAATTCGATCCTTACCGCGGACACACCTTCGTCCAACTCTCCTCCACCTATCCGCTCAAATTGCTCTCTCCGAGGAGCAAGGAGGACGCTCTCGCGATCGCCTACGTGCTTTCATATGGGGGCGGACTCGTCGGAGGGGACGAGGTCGAGTTGGACGTTGGAGTTCTGGAGGGAGCTTCGTTGATGCTCTTGTCTCAGGTCGGTCCGATATCTTATCTTCGCGCGCGGGGAACGCTCGTCTCACCATCTCCACCGTCTACTTAATTTTTCCAGGGTTCCACGAAAGTATTCAAGGACAGGTTCACCACCCACTCTCATATCCAAAGGCGAACGGGACCGCCCAAGCCGAGTCCATCCGCCCCAATATCGTCGAACCCAGTGACTTGCCAACGCATGACCGTACGCGTCTCGAAGGGCGCAACATTCTACCTCCTCCCAGATCCCGTAACCTGCTTCAAACACGCTTCATACAACCAACTCCAGACCTTTCACCTCGAAGACGGCGCCTCGCTCCTCGTTCTCGACTCATTCACCTCCGGACGAAAGTCTCTGGGGGAGGAATGGGACTTCTGGAGGTATTACAGCGTCAATGACGTGTGGGCGAATGGCCGACGCATCGCAAAGGATGTGATGTTGCTCAAGCAGGAGAAGGAAGGGGAGGCGATGGACTCCAGGTGGAAAGGTGCACTTCCTGCGAGGACACTGGCTGACAGATTGGCCCCGTATTCCTGCTACGCCACCGTAATTTTGTATGGCCCTGCCATGAAGGAGACACTGTGCGACGTCTCCCAGCGGTGCGATAAGATCTCGGTATTCAAACAACCCTCTCCCCACCCGCTGCTTTGGTCTTTTAGTTTGATCGGTCCGGAACGAGAAGGTGGAGTTGTTAGAGTAGCGGCAATGGACACGGAGGGCGTTCGTAACTTCCTCAAAGAATTATTGCACGTAGTCGAAGCTCTGGTCGGCATAGATACGTATCGCAAAGCTTTCCCGTAGCTCTGACATCGTGCGAGAGAGAGACCAGTGAGAACAGCGACGTTATAACACGATTGCTAGCTGAATAATTGAGTTGAGGATGATGACACAGATAACGAATGACATGGACAGATGGTAAATTGGGTTTGATTAAGGGATCTATACTCGTGGGTGGAAGACGTCAACATCAATCGCTTTCGACACGGCAGGGACGGGAATATCCTCAACACGTTCCAATGGTGGTGGGGCACTTTTCTCCTTGCCCATGTTCTCGTCTAACCACTTGTCCATCTCGTCGGCCCTGTTAGCAAACGGCCGTTTTCCTAATAAACCGACCATATCCTCCCTGCACGCGGATCGAATAAATGATGCGGATTGAACGGGGGCGAGAAGTAGCTTACCGAGAGATAACCTCCTTGTTCAGAAGGAGTTGGGCAACCTTCTCCACGTCATCCCTGTGCTTCGTCAGGAGATCCTTTGTCCTCTGATGAGCGGTAACAATCATCTTGCGGACTTCAGCGTCTAGCATTTCACTCGTCTTCTCGCTGAATGGTTTCGTCCAGCTCTCCCTTGCACCCTCACGGCCGCCGTAGCTGACTGGTCCAATGGTGTCGTTCATACCATAGTTCGCGCACGCTTCGAACGCCATCTTTGTGATCTTCTGAAGGTCATCCTGAGCACCCGTTGTGATGTTCTCCTCTCCAAAGAAGATCTCCTCGGAGACACGACCGCCAAGGGTCATGCATATCCGATCCATCATCTGTGGTGTTGAGAGAAGGTAGCGATCTGGGGGAAGGTACTTCAAACAAAATATCAGTCAGGCGCTTGACGAAGGATGGAAATCACGCTGATTACCTGAGCGTATCCGAGAGCTCCAATACCTCGTGGGATGATGCTGACCTTCAACAGCGGGTCTGCATGTTCAAGGAACCAACCGCAAACAGCGTGGCCAGCTTCGTGGTAAGCCACCGTCTTCTTCTCTTCGGGACTGAGCACCCTGCTCTTCCTCTCCAAGCCAGCAATTACACGCTCGATCGCTGACTCGAAGTCCCTCTCCTCTACGAAGTCAGATGACCGTCGAGCGGCGTGCAAGGCAGCCTCGTTACACACGTTAGCAATGTCGGCACCGGAAAAACCAGGGGTGAGAACAGCGAGCTTGTGTGAAAAAGCTTCGAACTCGGGGAGCTTATCAGAGAGGCGGAGAGGCCGGAGGTGGACCTGGAAGATGCCCTTGCGACCAGAGACGTCTGGACGGTCGATACCAATATGTCTATCGAATCGACCAGGGCGCATGAGGGCGGGGTCCAAGACGTCGGGCCGGTTAGTGCCAGCGAGGACGACGACATGCTCGGTTGTGCTGAAACCGTCCATTTCGACCAGGAGCTGATTCAGCGTAGACTCCCTTTCATCGTTTCCTCCCATGCTGTTGCCCTTGCCTCGTGACTTTCCAATGGCGTCGATTTCGTCGATGAAAATGATAGATGGTGCGTTCTTCTTCGCCGAGGCGAAGAGATCGCGTACACGGGAAGAGCCGACGCCGACGAACATCTCAACGAACTCCGAACCGGAGACGGACAGGAATGGTACGGAGGCTTCACCAGCCGTAGCCTTTGCAAGGAGGGTCTTACCAGTCCCCGGAGGACCAGATAAGATGGCACCACGGGGAATCTTTGCACCAAGCCTCTCGTACTTGGAAGGGTTCTTGAGGAAAGAGACGAATTCCATGATCTCCTCTTTGGCCTCGTCCATCCCAGCTACGTCTTTGAACTTGACTTTGACGTCCGTGTCCTTGTTGAACATTTTCGCTCGGCTCTTCCCAATGTTGAAAATGCCACCGCCTGCAC
>QFEV01005696.1:0-19317 GCA_003316405.1 Thelephora aurantiotincta
GAAGGCGGGCAGGTTTGGATCCTCGTTACGAACGTACACGTTCTTTGGGGCGTGGTAAGGGGAGATCTTAACCGAGCGAGGGAGGGAATTGTAGAGATGAGGAAAGGCAACTTTGTACTCGGTGCGGATTTGCTGGCGGATGATGACCTTGTTAATATCATTGAATTCGTTCCAATCCTCGTCGAACGCATCCATGTCCCTGTATAGGGGCTCAAACTTGGGGCCGCCAGGGATAGCCATATTGAGCGCTTTCGCGGTGAAGAAGGAGTTCTTGTCAAAAAGGTAGGAAGCGTTGATGTCTGTATGGTCGGAGAGGAGTGTGCGACCAAGTCTATAGAGATTGGCCATTACCGGCAAAGAAAGAGACCAGTATCGATACGATGGACCGTTGACCGCGGGGGTGTCGACCAGAGGCTTGGGGTCGTAGAACCAGTCGATGATGGCACCATCTTCTTCCTCGTCCAAGTCCAATTGGATTGCTTCGAGGGGTTCGACGTCGAGCACGTTGTCTCCGTAATCCAGTGGGGGCTCTTCGTCGTCGAAGGGCGGGAATCGCATACGTTTAAAGTGTCGTCGGTCGCGCTTCTCACGTCGCATCGCAAGCCACATGGTACTCCATTGGGCGTGGTAGACGGGCTCGATAACGCGGGGGACTCGGTTTACGAACGTGATTGCACCGGTGATGTGGTACAACACGGGGACTTCACGGACTTGTTCCCAAGGATAAGGAATGTTCTCCAGTAACTTCATAACCGCGTGAGGCACGTACTTGAGCGCGCCCAAATGGACCCGTTTATCGTTCCGGAACTTGCGATTGCTCATATCTCCATGGTCTTTAATGATTTTTCGTACGTGTTCCGGGGGTAAATCCTATGAAAAACGACACCAACATCGCGTCAAACTTCGCAGGTCTGCACTAAAGAGAACGTCCACACCTGTTTTCCCATATCCACGTAACCTCCTGTGCGCTTCTCGCCGTAACGCCTTTTCTGCATCTGTATCCACTTCTGGGATTTTTGAGCCAAAACTTCAGGCAGGAGTCGTGAACCGGAAGGCCTCGCTGAATGAGGCATTCCCGGTGGGGGCGGTGGCATCCCGGGGGGAGGCGGCACCATGCCAGCGAGTGGAGGGATAGAGTAACTCATGGTCGTCGTCGGCGAAGACGAGGACGGTGAGGGCTGCGCTGACGCGGACTTCGAAATCGCCATCTCTTTCGGCAAGCTCCGACTCCGATTCGAACTCGATCCCGGAGTCACCACAAGTCATGCACATGTCTTATCTCGTTCCCTGGTGCACCTACCAACCGTACGACCTGGGTGTGTGTACCACCTTAATTCGTGGATTCGTGGATGAGTTGGCTGCGGCGGACACCTCCATCGATAACTATTAATTCCTGGCCATTCATGTAAAATCCCTCTGTAGAGGTGAGGTATGTCACCGTTCTAGCTATTTCTTGGGGTCTAGGCACAGGGTGTCATACACCACGTACTGTGGCTCAACTCAGAGCACCATAGGCATCCTCACGTTCTGGCCCAGTCAGCGGGGATAGGTACAGTACCTTGTTGGCCATTTTGTCGATGGCATGTTTCGTCACCCCTGACGGCCAAACACCGACGGGTGTCGCCGCGTTCACTATGGCCTAGTGAGGCTCTTACCTTGACCGGGTCGATGGTCATTCACCTCTGGCCGGTATTTTCTTCAGTGCAAATCCCGTTGCCATCACCTTGGTCAAGTGCGCCGCTGCCGCCGCCTCGCTGCTATTGTACGTGAATTACGAACTTTCCAGGTGTCGCCGCGTAGCAGCAGCGAATTCCACTACAGTGCACACTCCCCTTGGCGAGCAAACCGAGGAATGCGATGGTGACAGTACGCCGAGAATCTGTCGATCTCGTGCAATTCCCCCCATTCTTCGAAAGTCCCACTATTGAACAAGGCCATTCCAAGGGCCTCGGGCTTTGCACGCTCTGGTGCGCCTTTCCGGCCAAAAAATTCTGCCACCAGGCCAGTCTGTCCAGCACTGATACTGAGGCTTTGGTTAGATCTGGACTACGGTAGGGCGTGACGGGGGCGTACTTGTTGACAAGGGTATACAACTCCCCGTTCGAGTCCTCAATCACCTCAGCCGCAATGATTCCATAACAGTTGGTGCCGTCTACAACAATTCTACGGGAACCCGAAACACATTCCAATCGCACGTCAGGTGTCAATCACTCGCGGAATTACCCTGAGATTGTGTCGAGATAGTTCTCGGTAAACCTTGTCCAATACTTCCTTACCACCAATGTAGACTTTGGCACTATTGGCAGCCAGACCTTCAGCAATGGAGTTACCAATCCCAGTGTCGCCACCTGGTTATCTCACCGTCAACTCTTCCATGCCACTCTCTATGATGACTGAAGTACCCGCCTTCGACGAAGGCAACCTTTGAGGCTGAAAAGATGTTCAGCATGCAGTTTCCTGGGCATGGGAAAGCGTGCCCCAAACGAACGGTGGGCTGTTCCGCTGAGGTCGACCACGAGAGATAACCGGAACGATCCGTGCGTCATCCGCGAGCCTACCCTAAAGACCGCCTCCTCTACAAGCGGACAGAGCCCATCCTGTTCATTGCCGTCGACGACAACCACCAAGGTCAGTATCCTCTCCGCAGCATTCCACTGCGCGTAGCCCAGCTCACCCTCCCGTGACCTCTTTTTCACCCATTTCCCCCCGCCTGCGCCGCTGTTACTGCCCGCACCGCCACGTCTTATCTCCAATCCAATCCAATCTCGTTGAAAAACACCACGATTCAAACAACAGCTCTAGTCGTCAACTCCCATCCTTCCCACAAACCTCCCCCTAACGAACTAACGAATAACCTATCACCATGGACGATGAGGTAGCTGCCCTCGTAAGTGTCTCCTCTAACGAGAAGAGAGCCTTAGCTTACACATCATCAGGTTATTGACAACGGTTCCGGAATGTGCAAAGCCGGCTGTAAGTATATTTTTTAACTCTCTGCCACTTCACACTTTGCTGACAACCCCTTCCAGTTGCTGGTAAGTTTGGCATCGTAGTTATCGCGCCGGCGATCAGCTGAGCGTGCGTACCAGGTGATGATGCTCCCCGTGCTGTTTTCCCGTATGTGTCTAGCATCTCCGAGTCTCTTCTAGTCGCTCACGTGTCTTACAGATCTATCGTTGGTCGTCCACGTCACCAGGGTGTCATGGTCGGTATGGGCCAAAAGGATTCCTACGTCGGGTCTGTCGACTTCTTTCAGTCTCATCTAGGCGCCTTCTGATCTCCATTCAGTGACGAAGCTCAATCAAAGCGCGGTGTTCTCACCCTCAAGTACCCCATCGAGCACGGTATCGTCACCAACTGGGATGACATGGAGAAGATTTGGCATCACACTTTCTACAATGAACTTCGTGTTGCTCCGGAAGAGCACCCTGTCTTGCTTACTGAGGCCCCACTTAACCCCAAGGCCAACCGCGAGAAGATGACCCAGATCATGTTCGAGACCTTCAATGCCCCCGCTTTCTACGTCGCTATCCAGGCCGTCCTGTCCCTTTACGCCTCCGGTCGTACCACCGGTATCGTCTTGGACTCTGGTGATGGTGTCTCTCACACTGTCCCCATCTACGAAGGTTTCGCTCTTCCTCACGCCATCCTTCGTCTTGACCTTGCTGGCCGTGACCTTACCGAGTACCTGATCAAGAACTTGGGAGAGCGTGGTTATGCCTTCCACACCACTGCTGAACGTGAGATCGTCAGGGACATCAAGGAGAAGCTTTGTTACATTGCCCTTGATTTCGAGCAAGAACTCCAGACCGCTGCACACTCTTCGGCCCTCGAGAAGAGCTACGAGCTTCCCGACGGTCAGGTCATCACCATCGGGAATGAGCGGTTCGTGGCAATTTTTGCCTGAGTTTTCTCGCCCGTTGATTGAGTACACTAGGTTCCGCGCTCCTGAAGCCCTCTTCCAGCCTGCCATGCTCGGTCTTGAAGCCCACGGTATCCATGAGACGACTTACAACTCGATCTACAAATGCGATCTCGATATCCGTCGTGATCTGTACGGAAACATTGTCTTGTCAGGTGGTACCACCATGTTCCCCGGTATCGCCGACCGCATGCAGAAGGAACTTGCTGCACTTGCCCCGTCGAGCATGAAGGTTTGCCGATTGTTTTGTCACAATTGGAACGTGAGTTGACATTCATGGACAAATAGGTCAAGATCGTTGCTCCTCCTGAGAGGAAGTACTCGGTCTGGATCGGTGGATCTATCTTGGCTTCCCTTTCCACCTTCCAGAACTTGTGGTGCTCGAAACAGGAATACGACGAATCTGGTCCCGCTATTGTTCACCGCAAGTGCTTCTGATGTGTTGGCGGGAGGGAATCTTAAATGGGGCGGGAAGGAGATCACCATTTGTGTGTTGTTTAGCTGGTTGGGATCCTTACTACGTACTGTTTTGTAAATTTCTCTTTACGCTCGACCTTTCTACTGCCCGTAAAATTTGGGTTGGATTCTGTGCTATCGCGCCCGAGGCTCTGAGAGAACTTTAGCGGATCTATGGTGGCAATTCTGGGCGGTTCGCGCGTGGGACCTTCGACACTAGGGTAAAGTGCATGATCCACCACCACGGTCGAAAAAGATAAGTCTTCCGCATACAGGTGAGAGGTCATACAACGTGGTCGTGTGGTATATGAGTGTGTTGACACACACCGTCGTTCCGGTCGGCGAGAACGTCGCCTCTGTTGTTCCCGCAGTCAGGAGCGCTCGTCGGCTTCGGGGCCGACTCTTGGCTCACACAGGGGCGTCAATCCATCCTTATGGGCGTCCGTCTTGGCAATGCAGGGATAGGAAGGGAAAATAGAAACAGCAAGGGTCCCTTGATCCCGGTCGCTGCGGCGTTTGCTCGCAACAGTTCTCTGTTTGCCCTCCGAGTGAAACCACAGCCCGTGGGAGGCGTCCCTCCACCTCACTCTCCCGCAGGTTTTGCGGGCCATCTTAATGCCCTACTCCTCCCCCAACAGCCGTCCCGACAATTCCATGACCAACACTGCTTCCACCCTGCGGCCAACCATCAAGAGCACGGATACCGTATTCGGCCCCCGGGCCCACAAGGAGAGCCACTCCGGACTCGAATTGTCCGCCGACGATCAATGGCTTCCACCCCCAGTAATTGCCAAACAGTATGGCACTGGTTTCCCCGCACAGAAACAGACCCAGTTCAGCCAGAACAAGTTCAGGGTGCACTGGGACAATTTCACGAGGAAGCTTGGGAGTGGGACCGCGCCTTCCACGTCTTCGGTTCCTGACGGGAGTACGGTGGATGGATCTCATCGTATGTACGAACTTCCTCCCGAACACTCAGACGATGAGGTGGATGAAGTGGTCGTGGATCGTTCTTGGTTTGAGGAGCACAACAACTCTTCGATGGAAACAGTCTCCCTTTCCCCTCTAGAAAAGTACGGCGAAAACCCTACCGGTGGCACCAACGCAGACCGCGAGAGCCTGCCCGTCGCGGAAGGTTTCTGGGCAAGATCCACCCTCATCTTGCGGTGGAGAGTCTGGCCCGCACTTCTCGGTTTCTTCTGTCTGCGTTTCATCGACAATAAGTCGGAAGTCCGCTATTCCAAGGAGGTCTGGTTCTTTAGGAAAAGGCTTGCTTTGTTCTGCTCTCTGTTCTTCGTCGGAAACTGGGTTATTGGACTCTCCTTCATTCGTCGTCCCGTGGCACTGCCAGACGAAATATTTTATTATGGGGTACGCTACGCTCATTGTCTTCCGACCTGCTCAAGACGTCTGATCTATTTTCCGTTCATTTTCGTCAGGTCGCCCCCGTCTCTACTGTCCCTTTGGTCTTTATGGTTATTTATGATTTCCCCCGCGACCGCCCGTGGTTTTACCAGGTGTATCTCGCGTTCTCCATCTGGTCCTGGTCCCTGTACCAAACTATATCGATGTATGCATCTTTTCGCGGTACTACAAATCCTCGCTCACTTACATTTGGATAGGCGTATTTGTGGCTTTTACGCCCAGGGGAAACCACACACATTCGACTGCGGGTCGAAGGATTTCTTGACAACTTTCTAGTCCGTGTCGTGCGCTACTACCTCCATTCTGTTGCTAACCCAAACATCCTCGCAGTTATACTTCCGCGCTTCAGACGCTCGGTCTCTTCGGACTCGATTTCAACCGTTTTCCGGCTGTCATTGGAGTGATAACTTTCTTCGTCACGTTCGTTTCTTCATTTCTCACGTCACCAAGCTTCGTTGACCCTTCATCCGATATCTTTAGTTCGTGCGCATTGTTGCTTCCCCAAGAGCCAGGATATGCAAGGAACCTGATTAACTTTTTGGCTTTCCAAGCGTTCTTGCTCTATGTCCATTACAAGAGAGAGCACGTCGAGAGAAGGACGTACACGTTGAGAGACCAACTCAAGATCCAGTTCAAGGCGACCCAGAAGGCTCAGGTAAATGAGAGAGAGGCGGCGGATTCCAAACGACGGCTTACATCGTGAGTCATGTTCTCGATCGCGGTACTTGCAATTTTCTCAACGTCGGTACAGATATGTTTTTCATGATACGTACTTCCGCGTATAGGTAGCATCCTGGGGGAGAACTAATTTTCACGTGATATCCACAGGTTCGAGTACCTCTGAACACGGCTTGTGTGTTATCTTGCTCTTTCCAGAGTCATCCTACTAATCGTCCTCGTTTGAAGTGCTCGCCGTACAGAACATGAGCGCGTATGGCGCCATCTCACCGTCTCATGAAGTCGAATTCAACGCCCTTGAGGGAAGCTTGAACATGATGTCCAAGGTTTTGAATGACGTCCTCGATTTGTGGGTCAGCTGGAATGCGGGTCTTTGTCCCCTTTTTGCTGACCGCAACCCATAGCCATCGCATGGATAGCGGAAGATTTGAAAGTTTTAACAAGGTAAAAATGACACCTCTCCTGCGTGGTCGTTCCTCCTTCCCATACCGCCTCTAGCCCTACATCTTCCATCAAGTCATGGAGTCACTTTTCACACCCCTACGGCTCGATACAGACTCGCGGCATCTCAAATTAGAGACTCACCTGGACCAATCGATTGACGAGGTACGAACTCTACCTGTTTGGAAATCCCCGATCTTCGTGGGTTGGACTCACCCCCGGGCTGCTGACAGGTCGCCAGACGGGCTTTCTTCGCTGCCATGGAACAAAGTGAGGAAGGAGTCCGAAGAAGTCTTGTCGATTGTGACGGTGTGGTCGTTGGCGATGAGAACAGATTAAAACAAATCATCACGAACCTTGCTGGGTACAGGCATCGCCGTCTCTTCCTGCTTTTGACCTGACATGGGGTTTTCGTGCAGAAACGCTTGCAAATTTACCCCTGCCGGTGGAACGATCAAGATATCGACCAAGTTACTCTACCCCGATCCTGCAACAGTCGTCCGAATGACTGGTGAGAAGGAAAGGCTCGCTTGCATGCCTTTGACCGGAGTCAATGAACTGTCCGAAGACCGCTTGAGCGAACATAATTATCACACCGAGCCTCCAAAGCCTTTGGAGGGGATCATCGTCAGGATCGAGGTTACCGACACCGGATACGGGATCCAGCAGAAGGATATGTATCAAACAAAATTGTTCAGTAAGTAACTGATTGCGCGCGTCCCAAGCTATTGTATCGACGACTGCACCCCTAGACGCCTTCAATCAGACAGAAGCCGGCAGGCAACAAGGCGGTAAAGGTACCGGTCTCGGATTGGCTGTGGTCAGACAGATCGTCAAGCTAGGCGGCGGAAGGCTGGGTGTGTTTTCAAAGGTTGGGCAAGGTTCTACATTCTGGGTTGAGCTCCGTGCGTCTCGTTCTTCTGGTTGCCCTTGGGTAGTTTGGTGATCCTCCTTCTAGCTCTTGGAGTCGGTGTATCCGCCCTTTCAATCCTTCCAAAAGAGTTGAGTCCACCGTTGGACCATCTGGACTCACAAAAAAACCCTGCTTCGCCACCTCTGGTGCCGGATATGGGGGTGCAGCTCAAAGGTCAATCGGGAACGATCTTGGAACAAACGACCAGTCCGGACGGGCTAGTTCAGCTCATGCCTCGGGAACGGAAGACCGGGGACGGGCCAGGGGGTGGGGATTGTAAAGGTTCCCGACTTTTTGCCCAGAGCGTTGCCCTTGCTCCCACGGTCGGGGAAGACGATGAAGGCGAACCCTCGCGGCCCGGAACGCCCTCTAGGTCCCCCCAGACTTTTGCCCCCGACCCTGCTCCCGGGACCCAATCGAAAACATCTGAGGAGCAGGACTCCCAACCCGAACGTCCAGAGCAAACGCGAGCGAGAGAGATAAAGTCACTGGCGCATGTCACGAGGCCGACACACGTTGACATTCCACCACCAGGGCTCAAGACACTCTTGCCACCTCAGAAAACCCCTAGTCCTTCGGCAAATCGTCTCCCCCAAATCGATGTCACACCCGAGCTACAGGTGTTGGTCGTCGACGACGATAAAATGACGAGGATGCTCTTCCAGCGGATGTTGTGCAGACTGAAGTGTCAAGTCACGACCGCTGTCAATGGTTACGAAGCCCTCCAGTTGGTCACGGGCGATCGGAACGTTCCACAGACTCCACCTGAGGAAGAAGGTGAACACTCGTTCCTAGACGGTGAGGATCACACGAGCATCACGGAAAAGGAGGAGGAAAAGGAGGAGGAGGAGACGGAAAGCGAGTTCGCGATTGTTTTTTTGGACAACCAGATGCCGGTGATGTCTGGTGTAGAGATGGTGAGGAAGCTGAGAAAATTGGGAAGGAAGGATTTCGTGGTGGGAGTCACAGGTAAGTTGTTTACCTCCTTGTGTCAATCTTCGATGGGTGGATGTTTTTGGGATCTGATCATGCGAACGTTTGTAGGGAATGCGCTGTTACCTGACCAGGAGGAATATCTGGAAGCAGGTGCCGATTTCGTCCTGACGAAGCCAGTACGGGAAGAAAACGTGAGGAAGATGCTCGCTATTGCAGACGAACGGAAGAAGGCTCGTTTGGTAGGTGGTTCGACGTCATCGGCGCCGACAACACCCCCACCGGACGCAACATGACGGTAGAGTCGTTTTCTGCATGCTCTGCCACCCTCCCCCCCTATTGCCCTCCTCCGTTGCATCTGGGTCTTTTACATCATTTTTATTTATTCTCCCTCTCTCTCCCTCTCACTTTTGGGTTCCGGTCTCTTGTTCCTTCCATCACGGTTTTTTTGTGGACAAGTCGCGTGACCTTCCCACATTCCTTCGCTGTGTATAACGCTCAATCCTGGGGTTCAACCTGCCTCACTACAGATACTTCTACTATCCGTTGCTGACTACAATTCGGGGTATTATATATGTATTCTTTCATGCCATAATGGCACGACGGTCCCTTTGAGTCTTCATCCGAGTGAGTGTGAAGTTGGTTCATGGTCAATACAAAGGTTTCGGGGTGAAGAGAGAGGTGGAGTGATTCAGAATTAGATGGTGGCCAGAAATAGAGGCGGGTCAAGTGACCTTGCCCCAAGGAAGCGGTAAGGGACCGATAAGACTGGCGAAGGGGGCCTGCGAGTTAACACTGTACATAAAAACGGTAACGACTGAAATTCACCCGCCCAGATTCACTAAATCGAGTCTATTTATGTCCCCTTGAAGGTGGGCGCGTATTCTCAGTCTCCCACGCTGACGCGGGTTCTTCCGTTCAATTCAGTCCCGCACGCCACATCCGACTCACAGCAGTTTCCGAGCTATTCCGGTGTCGGATTCCAGAACGAGGTCGCGAGACAGTATGTAATTACAATCGTACCGAAATCATCTCATGAAACGTGCGGGTCTACTATGCATGCGTGAATGGGAAGTGAGGAGAATAAAATGCTGAGGGCCGAGTGTGAGGTCGTGGTTAAAGGACGAGGGATGTTGTCCTCTCGGTGGGTAGGAGAGAAGGCGAGGAGGAGGAGGGTGCTCTGGATGGTGTGGTATGAAACAACACGGGGAGGAGGGGAACAGAGTAGGTGCGGTGTGTGCTGGGGGGGGGGTAGAAATGGGTTTACACTAGTGTTGTACAAGAGTTATAATAGAAAAAAAGGATTGGAACGAGGCCAGCAGACAATACGGGGGCACGAAAGGGGAGCGAAACGATAAGACTATGGACATACTGAACACGAAGCGAAAAAAACCACCAAAACGGAGGTTACACATCTCAACCTAACAGACGAGGAGGGTGTCAGAAATGGAACAGGAGAGGGAAGGAAAGAATTCGAAAGAAATCTGGGGGTCGGGAACTAAGCGAGAAAAAAGAAACATGCAGTTTCGGCTGGCGATTGGGAGAACAAGAGTAGGGGAGGGGGGGAGGGGGAGAAGAGTCCATAAAGAAAATACTTAACTATATACAAGTCTTAAATCGAGAGGTTGGTAATCGAATCGGCGCTTGACATTCGCGGAGTGAATGGTACGGGAGGCGTTATCTGCGGTGCGAGTAACGGCGGAGAATCCATAAACGTCGGTGGGGGCCGCTCGTCTTTCTTCTCGTTCTCAGCTGTGTCCTTGGGGGGCATGAGAGGCACCACACTCAACCTCCTCGCCGCCGTCCATGGTGGTGGGGAGAGCGAGGTGATCTCCGGCGCCAGTTGCTGTGGCGGCTGGGATCTTCTCGAATTCTGAGAAGGAGCTGGGCTAGGAGGTTTGGGCAACTGTCTAAATGGGCTTCTTGGTGGGATAGGCAACGGCGTTAGTTGTGGTGATCGCTGGCCGTGTACCGGGTATTGGGGTGGAGGGGAGACCGCGGACGAGAATCGGGACTGATTAGGCGAGGATGACGATGGGTCGGAGGGAAGGATCGGAGGTGAGGATGGTGGTGGGGNNNGATCCAAAAGTCTGGTGGGTGGTGTCGGGGGCGAGATCACGGGGGTGGCCATCAACAAAAAACTAGGATCATTTTGCATCGTCGTAATTGGTTCCCCAACCAAAAACCTCGTATGAACCGACCCATAGCTATCTTCACCTTCCGTCTGGGGCATGAGGATCGTCTGATCGGCAGCAAGCAGTTGGGTCGAGACCGGCAGGCTGGAGCGCGGAGTTGAAGAGAGAGAGCTGTTAGGAGCGGTCGTTGATGCGGGTGCGCTCAACATCCTCAGCCTCTGTTTGAGATTCAAATTCAGCGTGTTTTGTTGCCGATCCTTCTCGGCCAGCACAGCTGGGATAATATCAGGATCTCTCTCGGCTGGACTCGGACTCCCAGGAATGGTATAGAGAGTGGTTGGCCGGCTGGTTCCTCCGACGCTGACACTGCCGCTGCTACTACTCCTCCGATGACCCTCGATGAAAGAAGGATCGTCGGGACGGGGGGGGAGGCCTGTGGTGGGTGGAATCTTCTGCGGTATGCCTGCAAGGCTCAGCCTCAGCGCCCGTTGGGTCAAACTCTCCCTGAATGAAGACCTCGTTGAAGATGCGCCTGGACTAGGGGGAGCCGTATTCGCCAACTTTGGGGAAGAATTCTGCGAGCCCTGTTCCGTTGGAGTGGGAGGCAATGCCGTGTTCGGTGCAGGTCGTTGGGGCGGTGCCATACTGAGTCGATTATGAATCGACAACGCTGGTCGGGATATGTACGAACCCACACCACTAGTCCCCGTGCCGGATCCGGTGCTCGTTTGTGTGTGCACCTGCGAGCTTACGTTGCTCGTGCTCGTCATGCTCTGGAAACTAGATCCAGACTGCCTCTTCAAGAACGAGGTGTTCGAGTGTCCGTTCTGGGGGCCATTCACATTAAGGTTGGAGAGTAGAGAGTTCTGGGTAGAATAAGAGGAAGACCTGCTCGGAGACCTCTCTTTGTCGAAGGAATAGGGATGCGGTGGCGTCACTCTGGGTGTCGTGATGGCCTCTTCCTCCACACCGGGTATGGGGATCGAAGGTAATGCACCGCTAGGAGGTGTTAGCCTCTTTGGTAACACTCCCTGTCTTGACCACCTCTTAGGACCTCCGGTGATACTCTCAGTGATGGAAGATGTCGAAGTCCAACTCGGTGGTCGCGCCTTCTTCTCCCCACCGCTTACTCCTCCTAAGGATCCCTTAACAGACCCTCCAGTACCCACGCCACTACCGCTCCCTTGAGAATCCCTGCCCAAACTGATATCCAACGAAGGTCGCGTCCCACTCGTCGAACGTCGGCTCGGAGGATGGGTATTATGGACGCCAAAGCTCTCGACCGCGCTCATGTTGGTATGGAGGTATTGATAAGACGCGGAGTCCGGTTCAAATAAATCCACTTGACTCTGTGGCGGGGATTGTACGACAGACGAAGGTCCTGTAGATTGCTTCTTCCAGGGAGGGGGCTGTAGGGGCACAGGTACAGAGTTCATCAGTCCGTTGAGTCCCGTTAGCTGGTGAGGGATGAGGCTCTGCTTTCGCTGAGTGGTCCCCCGAATCAATCCCGACATTCTGGTTGGGGACGCATCAGTTTGGTCAGGCAGGATCCTTTGTTCCAGTTCGGCAGAACTTAGGGGAGGGTCGACGCCTCCCGGAACTGAGTAGTTGGAGTTGCCGCCCACATTCGCGTTGGCGGCAGTGGAGATAGAAGCAACAGAAGGAGAATAACCTAACGGACTTAGAGGGCGCGCTTCGGAAGTCCCTCGAAGTCGATTGAGTATATGCGTTCCGGCGGACGTTGTGGGTGGTGGGTGTGAGTGATTGAGATTATGGTAGTGGTGGGGAGATTGGGGAACGGATGTAGGTGAAGTTGGAAGGGGTGAGAGTTCATCACTCTTGGCGCTGCCGTTTGACCCAACCAGCGAAGGAGTCCGGGGTCTGTTGGGCCCAGCGAAGAAGCCCTTCAGCGTGGGCATTGGCAATCTCGGAGATGTAGAAGAAGAGGGTGCAAGCGTCCTTGTTTGGGACGGGGACTGGGGATTCTGGGTCCCATCGGGGTTGGTTCCTGAGGTGGAATTTGGGTTTGTTCCTTTATTCCTCGACGATATCAGGCCCTGCGCTCTCATTGACAACATGACATCGAGGTCACCACGAGGCTCTGCCCCGCCATAGTTGGACGTAGGGAGTCCCAACCCTGCGCGGACGGATCTATGAGGGGTTAACATCTCGCATCATATCAAGTGGTGGAAAAGCAAGGGGTGGAAAGAATCGACGGGATGTCACCGGGCAGATCAGATGTTGAGATCCGCGAAACGGGACAAATAGCCGTGACCAAAAGGGTATTGGAGCATTGAAACCAAAGCAATAGTGCGGGGGGTGATGATATCTTACCTTTGCCCCAAGACTGAGTTTTTGATTGCCGATATCCATTGTTGCAACTCTTGCTGATCGGAGACTTGGAGCAACCATATAGTCCTCCCACCCTCTTCGACGTTTAAATCTTTCCTCATTGCCCCACAATCGACACCCCCAACTCGTAAAACGTTTCTGCGTCCAGAGATCTCTTCGTTGTTTTCGTTCACGAAGACGACGCTGTCTTCGTTGATCTCGAGTCGCTCGAGCTCCTTTTCAGAAGGGTTACTGGACTTGAAAAGGTGGAGGTAAGAAACCGTGGGCGCAGTTGTGGGAGTGGGACGCGAGGAATGGGAAGACGATAGGGTCGAGTTTGGTTGCACGGGGGAAGACATGACAATAAATCTGTTTTTCCATTGTTTTGTCAAGGCGAACTTCAACAGCTGATTGACCGGATAATATTTTGGGAGGAGGCGGGAGAGTTGAGTAAAGTTAGTCAGGGCGGCAACAGTCGTGGGATACACGGGAATGGTAGGGATTAGGGCGGGGGCGGAAGTGTTTGAGCTCTTTCCGGTGACATTGAGGGATCCCGCGCGTCCACGATGACCCAAGGAAGAGGAGAGGTCATTTGCCCAGATTGAGGTGGACACGTAGGAGCCCTCTCGGCTCGGGCCGTGCGAGCCAGATGTCGGGTTGTCAGGTTCAGTATCGTGGTCGTAATGAGACTGGTCATGATCGTCGCTGAGGCCCAGGTCGAAGTTTCCCATTGGAACGATTGGAGACCTGGACATCAAATCGGGATCGAGGCCAATGGAGTGCGCTGCGGCATCCCGTAACCGTTCCCGCTCTTCCTCCTCTTGTTGGGTGGTGGCAACGATGCTATTGCGCTTCGTCTCCGTTGCAGTTATTTCGATAACGTCGGGGAGGAGAGAGGAAGCGGGGATGACGAGAGGCTTCTTCTTCCTCCCAAACTTTTTGAGCATCAGCGCGTCCTGGGCCGTAGCGAGGAAGCTGGTCCGTGGACGTTTGGGAAGTGCAGCTAGTTCTGGAGGAGTATCGTGTGTATGCATAATTGTAGATGCATGGAGATCTGGAATTCGAAATGAGCGCGGCCGCTGTGCGATGGGGGGAGAGTGACGTTGTACATACCGTAAATACGCGACGAATGGAAGGAGTCTTGGTGGGCCTGTTTGCCTTTGAGCGAAGAGGTCCGGGGGCGCTCGTGAGGTGAGGAAGTGAGAAACTCTGAGAACCTGAACCTTGGGGCGTTGGGTGAGCTGCGGCCTGCAGAGACGTGGGGGAGCGAAGAGGTGGAGGGGCCCTCGTCCATCGTCCGACGCTTGCGAGTGGGTAGGGGTGGGGAAGTGAACCGATTGGTGCGGGAGGTCTATAAGGGGGAGCGGGGAGACATGAATGAAGGGGAGAAGTGCAGACTCCAAAGCGTTACCGACTTTGAAATTCATCCAATTACTTCCCGTACCCCTTGTCTCCTGCCACGGGAGCTCGCTCGATAGAGGCCGGGGCATCGTTGACGACAGCGCCGAGAGCTGATTCTCGCCTTTACTTATAGCCAGCTGCGCATGACTATAGACGTCTACTTAATAAACCCACACGAGGCCTACCCCGCTAGCTGCCGCATCCGTTTAAACGTCCCGAACGGTCCAACAGACCCCGGCGTGCCTCCCAGCGGCCCCTTTCCTGTTCCTGTCGTCAACGGCTTCGTCCCCTCCCCGTTCTGATTCCGCTGACCCTGCCCGCCCCGCTCGCAAGTCGATCCCGTCGTCAACAGATTCGGCAGCGAAATCGACGTCTGTTCAACTTCCACCTCCAACCCCATCATACGCCTCAGCTCAGCGTTCTCCTTCTCCAGCCGAGCTAACTCGCATTCGCGATCGAGTGCCCACTCGTTAGCAGTGAGGATGGCCATCTCATCGCGCTCGTCCCCGCTCTCTGGTGCATCTTCACCATCCAGAGCCCGAAGCGCCTTGCGAAGGTTCTTCCCGAGCGTGGAGATGGATGACGAGAAGGCCATGTTCGTGTCCAAGTCTTCCGTCAGCTGTTCCGCTTCTTTCGCCAGAAGCGCGGCTTCGTATTTCCGTATCAATTCAAGCTCTTGCTCTTGAATCTCGTGCTGCACAACCCGGCGTGAGCAATCGGAGACGCTGTGACTATCGACCGAATGAACTCACAGCCCGTTTCCTGAAAGTTGTCATCAGCGTCTCGAGCGTCTGTTCGTACTCTTTGATCAACAGATTCAATTGCTTGTTGTCATATTGCAAGGCTTGGTTTTCTGTTGCGATCGCGTTGGTCATTCTGTCCAGCTCCACATCGTAGTCCTCTGTTGGGTCAGCGGTATAAGTCGACGCGGAACGAACCGAACGAAGAGCCTCCGTACAGACCCTGTGACTTGTCCATATTAAACCTTGAAACCAGACCCGTGTGATGGGCATAATTTGAAACCAAACACAAGTCATAGGCACATACCTGCGCAGCACGAATCCAGTCTGAGTATGGATGGTTTGACTCTGAGATACTCCAACATTCAGTATGAGAACCTCCACGCTTTTGGCTAGCGTTCAACCTGAGCGGGAGACTCACCCTGATACCCTCCGCCTGGTTTCTCAACGAACTTGCCGTGGCCCTGTGCTGGTTGAGTTGCTCAGACAAGTCGGAGATGATCCCCCACAGCCGCATCATCTCCTGGTCATAGTTCGCGTCCATTATCGCCATCTTGTAGCGTTTGGCCTGCGTCGGAGAGCCTCGTCACCGGAGCGTGGCCGGTAATCCGTCGATGGCGAGGGACCTCGAGGTGTGTGGCGAAGTGCTCGGACGGAGTTTGCCGAGCAACCTTGATCGGACAAGTGACAATCGACTTCCGTGAAGTACTTAAGCCTCACCTTTCGGATGTCCGCTTCCTCTCCTTGCCTGCACACTCCGTCTGCCACGTCGCCAGGACACCAAAGCCGACGGCTCACATCTCTCGTCTCATGCCTCCACACCAAACACTCCCCTTGGAGTTTTTCGACCAAGTGATTGATGAGCTCGGCCACCAGGAGAGTGATTACCTTGCATACCAAACACTCCGCGCATGCACCTTGGTGTCTAAAAAGTGGGCAGCTCGCTCACGGGTGTACTTGTTTAAGAAGGTCAAGGTTAAAGTCCACAAGGGCCGTCCTACACCTACCCCACCCGAAGTTATCCTCTCCTACATCAAGAAGGTCGAGATATCGTGCGGATACCAACCTACTCGGATGGACTCTACCGCAGACCTCTTGAAGGCATTCTCCAAGGCCCCCCTCGAGTGTCTCACGATTACTGGAGGAGTACTCATTGATGAGCGGGCTTGCATCCAGGAATGTATTGAATCCCATTCCGCTACATTGCGAACCGTCAAGTTTGCGCACTGTACGCTCTCTACTCACAATATCACCGATATCGCGCTTGGACGCCACTGTCCCAAGCGCCTCCGTCTCGACAATTGCCGATGCGAGAAGCCCCGACGTTCAGGACACCCGCTCATCGAGGGTACATCAAACCCTGGTACGCGTTTGAAGGTGGCAGACCTGGAACTTGGAATCCTTTCAGGCGCCCCCGATGAGGGTCCTGTGTCTATGGTCACCGTGGTCGCTAGACTTCCATATCGATTTAGCAGGCTTGAGATTGATCACGCCGCCGCAGGTGACGGGGCGGCCGAGGCGACGAATGCATTGTTGAAAGCGAACGCAAATGAGCTTTTGTCTCTTCGAGTCAACATTCATGCTGGTATGTTTGAACACTCAGCTGGAGAAATGATGTTGCTGATTGCTTTTCAACCACGTAGAAGACATGGAGGTCGACGTCGAGCCGGAACACATGTTCAGCCTCGAAGACTGTTCGAACTTATCCGAACTGACTTTGAACATGAGGTATTCGGAGTCGTGTGCTGTTCGAGACTCGACATATATCCTCTCGACCCTCGACCCAGCACGGTCGAGTCGCCTGGGAAAGATCGTATTAGAGGCAAACTACGTCGGTCGTTGGCTAATCAAGGACAACAGTATCGCAGACGAGGATAGGGTGGATTGGGAAGGGCTCGACACCGTCCTTTCCAAGTTGGCGAAGACTTCCATCGATATGAGGGGGAAAAGGTTGACATTTACTGTGGTGGTCGTGGATTGGAACGATAAAAAGGTCAAGGAGCTCATGCTAGGGGTGAGGAAATTGTTGCCCGAAATGCTGCCCCGTTTCAATGGATTGGGGTTGTTGCATATTCATCACATGCGAGGGGGTCGTTGTCGGGCCGTTGATGACAGCAGCCTTTGCAATGACAAGCCCGAATGCCTGGAGGAGGGCTTTAACAATGGCTCTTAGTGTGAGTGGTGCCTTCGCGGTGCACACGACGGGCCTTTCTCACTGTTTTTTGAAGTCTCATCCGGAGTCTCCCATACGCACTCCGAGTCTCCGATTTGTTACCCACATAATGTCAACATAATTGCTCGTACCCGAAGTTTGAAGATTACGGCTTGACGAAGAACCCTTTGCCCATCCTGCTGAAAAAAACAGCACCTGGTGTTTGTTAGGTGCCGAGAGAGTGGTGATAGTGACGTCAACGAGGACAGCTGAGCGTGACAGAATCTGACAGAATGTATGATCCGCCTCGACTCGGACGTGCTCTCCCCCATTGCAAATACACAGGCTCAATCTCCAACGCGACGTGCGTCGTCGTGAAGCTTATGATGGGTCTGTGTCATCTGGTCGTGTACCCAAGTGGGGTGCGCCACTGCGGCCCACTGGACCGAGTGGTACCAGCGCTGAGATACTACAGTATAGTTACCATTTGTGCGGGACTTGCGGGAGTCCTCCCGAATCGCGTAAGGCTTACGGCTGCGCACAGCGAGACGGGTCGTCCTGCACCCGGGCTATTTATTTATATCATTCCGTGTGGAGGGGCACTCCCCCTTAGCGTAAATCCCTCTCCAGCCATGCCTTCCCTTGCGGAGGTGGTCCTGAGCATGCAACAGGCTGCAAAACAAAACGAACAGCTAGCCGCTGAGGAGTCCGACGTCCCCGGCGTGGTGACGACGACCGCTAAGAGATCCGCCACTGTCGACGGTTCTAGTTCCCCTAATTCCAACACCCACTACCATCGCAAGGCAAGCTCATCCAGTCCAAAGCCCTGGTCGGTCCAATCCTCCTACAAACAACCCTCCATGTCATATCCCCACACCACCCCGTCCGAACGTACCGGCCCTCCACGTTCGATCTCCTTTAATTCCCTCCCCAACTCCCGCGTGGTCTCACGGACGAATTCTCACTCAGATCCCGTTTACCCGCGTCCGGAGTTGACGCCCATACTTACTGGCCCACCGACCCAATCAAACCACGGCCGCAACTTGCGGCCTCCAGAGCTCGACCGTCCCGAGTCCCAGTTCCGTGATGCGCTCGAGTATGACGATCCCGATCAACGTGAGCGAGAACGGGAGTATCTCGAGCGGGTCGAGAGGAGGAAGCTCAGAGACAGCAGGTTCGAGGAGTGGAATCCTATCAGATGGCTTACGGATTCTCCTCGAGACACTCCTAAGGAAGAACGCCCTCCTTTCGACATCGTACCCACATCGCCGGAAAGCGAAAACGAGGGGAACGACAATCAGAGACCAAAGTCAGCCCACCCTCTGAGTTCTCAGCCCGATATTCTACCACAACGGAAGCCAAAAGTACGAAGATCCATCTCTCTCCCTCCTACACCAAACCACCAAGGCTCCAAGGGCAAAGAGAGGCGGTCAAGTACGGCTAGATGGAGCCGTCTACGCTCTTTACTTCCCGCGGTGGTGACTCAAAGTCACTCTCAGACTTCCCAATCAGGAGGTTCCAGCGCCCTCGCCCCAAATAGCGTGGACATCGCCGATGAACTCATCGCTGGCGGCCTCTCGGCTCTCATGCTCAAACTTTGGTTTGAACGAGACGAGAAAGGCCACCGTCGCGTGCCAATTCTTCTCCATCGACTTCGGATCCGGATCAGCGATAGCTTGCATCCCCTCAACGGTAACAAGGCCGTCTTCAGGATCGAGTGCGAGTACGCCAATGGTGCCGCCAGATGGGTTATCTACAGGCAGCTCAGGGAGTTCTTGTCCTTGCACACC
>QFEV01005699.1:0-13333 GCA_003316405.1 Thelephora aurantiotincta
TAATGTCCCTACTACCGTTTTGCCCACACCTCCCAACCTAAAGGCACCACTCCATATTGTTCCGGTGAATGATGTGAGCACGGTCGATAAGCAGCCTCCCGCTGTCGAGCCTCCCAAGCACAACGATGCCCCTTCTACCCATACTCCGCCGATCAACAACCCAAGGAAGCCTTCGACCGGCACTTCCTCTTCCAACACTCTCACCGACAGGAAGGAAGAAGAGAAAAAGGACGTCAAGCCCGAGGTGGGCAAGCAACCCAATGTGACTGGCAACGGTACCGTACAGGAACCCGCCAAACAGCCACCGTCTACTCCCGTCAAGTCCAAGACCCCTGCTCTTCCAGCGACCCCAGCGACCCCATCCACGCTCCCCTCGCCACCAGCGACACCAAAGAAGCCGTACCACACCGGATCGGCATCTTCCTCCTCCAACAGCTCCATTTCCGGGGGAGGTTTCAAGAAAAAGAGAAAGAGCTTCATCAAGAAGCTCAAACACCTGTTCACTCCCGAGAAGGAAAAGGGGGGACATAAGAGGGAAAAATCTCATGGTTAAACCTTTTCCCTTACCACGGGACAGAGTGTGTCATACGCTCTGCGCCTTATCAC
Organism: Thelephora aurantiotincta; assembly: GCA_003316405.1. NCBI lineage: Eukaryota > Fungi > Basidiomycota > Agaricomycetes > Thelephorales > Thelephoraceae > Thelephora > Thelephora aurantiotincta. Next base: position 607 of record QFEV01005699.1, read on the forward strand.
GTTCCTGAATTTCTTCTTTTTCTCATTCTATCGCTCCTCGCACTGTCGTAGCACCACTCTTCACCCGTTGGCTATCCCTCTCCTAGACTACTCTTTGTTTTCTTCTTTCTTGGTTCTTTGCAGTTATGCTGCGATTTTGGTAGGCAGAGACACCTCTCTCTTACCGCCTCTGCTATCTCTACATGATCTTGGTGTGGATTGTTTTTTTTCCCTCTATCCCTTCCTCCGTCTTCCACCCTTTCTTGTGTGTAGAGCGCAAGCCGTCCCTCCCGTCGCGAACAGTTTGCTCGATAATACAGATGGCGAGCCCTTTACAACCCCACACATCGTGACCTCTTTTCCATCCACGTTGGCGTGGACAGCTGACAAGGTTCGAATCAGGTCTATCCACCAATGGATAACACAATTCCTGGGTTGAATTGCTCGTCAGTCCACGTCACTCCCCTCCCGTGAGGCTAAAAAAAAAATGGCGTGACGGTGAAAAATGACCATACCAGCGGCAACAGTTTCCCCACCCCTTCTAATCAAGACTCTCCCCATCTCTTTATTGGTTGCGAACGTCTCGAGAGGTACAGAGTAAGCTTTGCCAGTTCCCCTTGCCGAACGAAGGGTGACTTGAACTTCGGCAGAAACACCTTTAGTTAACACCCTCGGAGATGCCTTAATCACCTTCCCCGTCGACCGATCCACTGTCGACAGGAGCTTCGAGACGTATGCTGGGATATCTCGCGAGTGGTGGAACAATTCGACCTAGGTAAGACAAAAGAGAGAGAGAGAAGGAAAGAAAGGACAAGAATCAGCATCACCTCTGAGGGTTGTATGTTTTCGGAGATCCCGCACCGATGTCCCGGAAGTTATTGGCATCGTGATATCAAACACAATGATCCTAGCTGTGAATGTCGTCGCGAGTGGTACGATCGACGTCGGCGAGCACAATATACTCCCCACGTCCAAATGAATTGGGTCGACCGCCGTCATGTATATGGTGACGGTCTCTCCCGCTGCGGCCCACGGAATGGTATCCCCTTCATACGAGATCACTACCGTTCGCGAAAAAAACAGGGCAACCTTTTAGTCACCGAAACGGCTGAGGTCATAAATTTCTTCCCTCACTTTTGACGACACCGGACTCGTCCCCCGGTACGATCCTTAGTTTCTCTCCGGCCTGGACGACACCCGCACACACCCGCCCCGTGACGCCCGTGGCGGATCCAGAACCTTTAAAGACGTTCGAGATGGGGAACCTAAAGGGTGACGTGATATCTCGCGCGGGAGGTTCTAGCTTATCTGTTAGATGTGTAAGTTTACGTCTCACGGCTGAAAACCTCGTGAAAAGTCTAATACGAACCCAACAAATCGACCAAGGTCGGTCCTTCGTACCACTTCCTCAACTCGCCCCCATTACCTCCGTCCTTCTTAACCAGATTCACCCCAGTCATCGCAGCGACGGGGGTAAACTTCGTCTTTGAAGTCTGAAACCCGGTCTGGAGCAAAAACGGTTTGAGCGCCTCCACGATTTCCGCGTACCGCGACTGGTCCCATCCGACCACGTCCAACTTGTTCACAGCCACGACGACCTGTGAGACGCCCAAACTCCTCACGAGCACGAGGTGTTCGCGGGTCTGACCACCCCTGTCGAACCCCGCCTCGAACTCTCCCGTGGACGCATCGACGACGAGTAAGGCACAGTCCGCTTGCGAAGCACCCGAAATCATGTTTGGGATGAAATCTCTGTGTCCTGGCGCATCGAGGATGGTGATGTGCCTATGTGGGGTTGAGAATGAATTGAGGGCAATGTCCATGGTGATTCCCCTGCTCCATAGAATTTAAAACCTGAATCGACTTTGACGCTCTGGAGAGATACCTTTCTCGCTCTTCGGCCGTCCCATCCATTTGCCACGCCCAACTGAAGCTACTTTTACCCATCTTCCCGCTCGCTCGTTCGTTCGCCACTCGCTCTTTCTCCTCCACTTTTCCAAGTTCATAGAGCATCCTCCCCATTAACGTCGACTTTCCAGCGTCGACGTGACCTAAGGCGCTACACGGTCAACCGACACCAAAGAGAGTCCCGAGCAAGCCAGCATATTACCTATAACAACCAAATTTACACCTTTTTTTCCACCATTTACACCGGTCTCGAGGGTCCTTGTCACTTCTTCCAGCAGTTTCTCTCGTGCGAGCGTAACCTTCGGCAATTCTTCTTCCATAATTTGGGGTTCTTCAACCTGTAAGTTTAGTCCAGCAAAATCCAGTAGCTGTTGGTCCGGTTTCTCCATTCCTGCGGGACGGCGAACAGGGGTAGAAGCTCCAGACATAAGAGGTGAACCGATGCCCCCAGAACCAGCAGCACTCGGTTTCTTCTTCTTAGGTGTTGTGGCTGGGGTCCCTACCCTCGAGCTCTGAGAAGATTGTTGAGCTGCCTTCTTCTTGGCTTTCTCGCGCTCCGCGGCCGCTATCACGTCAGGACCAGGTCAAACAACAGACGATAGAAAGATCGGAAACGAACGACAATGAAATTGATAGCACAGCGACACGTACGATCGCAAGGAGAGACACAGACGCAATGGCACAGTGGCACATCAACCGGAAATCGGTGGAGGAAGGGAGGTAGATGAAGCAAAAAAAAAAAAAGAAGAGATAATTATCAGCACATCACCACGCTGTGGATGAAACACGCTTGGGAGCGGAAGAGACGGCGTGGGAAGATGGACGGGAAGAGGTTGAAGAACCGGATTTGGTGCGGGCATCAGCTTGCTGAGCGAGGGATGTGCCTTTCCTGGCGTTGAAAACGATATCGTCCGGACTTGGGACGTCGAAAGCGAATGCGGGTGGGTTTGTGACGTGGCCAGCTGTCCTCATCAAGGGTACCTCTTCAACATCGCGACGTGATTTCCGGTTCCCAGCCTTCCTGCGCGACTTCTCTCCATGCTCGTCCTCGTTGAGAAGAACGGACGCGAACGAGGATGGTTTGGCGTGAGGTTTTTCGGTTGGGAGGAATATCGGTTTGATAGGATCTCGCATATCCTCTATGACATCCGCCTCGGGAATCACCTTTTGTTGTTGCGCCTGCTTGATCTTCATCGCTAATTTCGAAGGTTTGGAGGGTGTGGAGGAAGATTCAGACTTATGAACCGATGGAGGCTTCTGCGAGGAGCTGGAATTCGGTCGTGTAGGTGTGGACGTTGTGGAGACAGGGGATGGGGTCGACCCAGATTCATTGGCCAGAGGGGGGAACGAAGGCGGGAGGCCAGAGATGCCTCTATGCATAAGCTTGCTCAACGATTGGTACGAGGTCGTGATTGCGGTAGTCGCAGTAGGTCCATTTCCAATCGGGGTCACGAACTTGGTACGGGTATTGTGCTCTTGGGCCTCCGGTAAGAGAGACCTCCGCGTAGTGGCGGGGGGTGGTCGTACCCAAGAAACAATTGTCTCTGAGTTTTTTTTCGCCTTCGATTGTGCCCGCAATGCAAGTTTTGATGGCTCACGCGCGCCGTGTTGCTTGGAAACTGGGCGGGGGGTTTCGGTGGCAGTTGATGACCCGTCATCTGTCGATCTGCTAGATGCCTGTTCTAGTTCTAGTTTGACTTCCTGTTTGGCGTCCAGTTTGTCCAAACGCTCCTGTTCCAGCGCCGCATCCACCGCTCGTCGGACATAGGAAGAGTCTGACGTCGAGGCCTCAGAAGGTGCGAACTCAGAGTCCAGGGAGAGACGAGAAGCTTGGGAAGGTCGGAGGATGGGGTACGTGAGAACTGAAGCGCTGTCGACTGCGAATGACCGTGAACTCAGGGTGCAGAAGCTCTTTGCACTATAGAGAGTGGACCTCGAATCAGCGAGTTCAGACAGTTTCGATTTTTTCGGAGTCCCTGCGATGCTCTTCTCTACTGGCGGAGGGGGGATTATGGACTCCGTGATCGCAGGGGAAGAGGGGGGATCCTCGTACAGGTCATAGTTTAGCTGTGAGGAAGGGGGGTAGTCATTCTGCGTCTGCATTTCTAACCCTAAGGCGTTCCGTTGCCTCGGCGTGGATAAGGGAGATTGAGAATCAGAATCTTGAGGTAGAGGGGGTACGGGTGCAACAGGGGTCTCAGTGAACCGCGAATCTGGGGTGAATTGTGTGGGCACATTGCCGGACCACAGATACTGCGATACGCACCTCGAAATGCCCCGTATTCCGTATTGGAGGATATTGAATCTCGGTAGACGACTTGTCTCGCCGAGGGATAGTGTTTCGAATACTCTGACCTCTCGGTGTGCTCACTAATCGTGCTCAGCCGATTGTACTCCATGGGGTACTCTGAGGAACCGTAGTCGTCTGGGTGGTAGTACTCTCCATCGTCTGCGTACTCGTCATAATCAGGGTGGTGCATCGGTGCCGGCATAGCGGGCACCATGTCCGTTGGAAGTGGACCGTACTGATTATGTCCGTACTCGGGTGGGGGTAGGGGAGGGAGAGGTTTTCCGTCTACATCTGCCATTGCGAAAGGGGGAACGCGGGTCAGCGACAAGTGGCCAGCGTCGGAAGTGGGCGACAACGAGATGAAGGGGGTGGGAAAAACCGAGAGATATGCACCTTCCTTGCCATCAATCTGATAGCATAGCTGATGCCCAAACACATCCGAACACATGACAAAGGAGGGGGGCGGGGAAAGAGGCAACAGTGCGGACGAAACTCACCCTTTCGTTCCTTGGTTGCCTCTCGTTTTTGTTTCTCCTCTACGATAGCGATGTCAGTGGACGCGAACTGGTTAGAGGCGATAGGACACACCCAACAGCCAAACTACACTCTTATCTACATCGAAAAAGAACTCCCATAGAGCGTCCTTGATGGCTTGGTCCGAAAGCCCCGACTGCTCTTGATCGCCCAGTATGTTGCGCACTTGCTCCAGGCCATCAATCATCTGTGCTGTAGGGCAATCATGAGACAAAGTCAAGCAGAAGAGAGGAAACCTAGAAGGCAGCAAAGCGCACCATGTTGCTCCTCTGTCATCTCTTCCTCCTGACTATCTGAAAAACCATCATATGCCTCGAGTTCAGCTGTAAGCCAGGTGCGGTGATTGGTTGAGTATAAGTCCGATAAGCCTCGAGATGTGCTTCAGGCTGACCATTATAATCGAGATTACGAACGAGTCTGTGTCGCGACATTGAGGTCGTTTATCAAAACAAAGCCCTCAGCTCGTTGAGTATTTGGTTGCTCGTCGCGGTTCTTGGGTGAGGACCACTGAGGATGGGAGAGCGCCGCGATCGTGTCACGTGTAGAAACTTGACCCTCTCCTCTTGACCACCGAAATGATGTTCCTCTCTCGCTCTTCTGCCGCCCTACGGGCTGGGTCGCGTGTATGTTTAGAATTCCTCCTCGCTACATGATCTAACGGGTTTTAATCTCCAGGCATTCTCATCGTCACGACCATCAGCGTCCGACTTGGCTAAGCTCGTCCTCATTGGGCATTTGGGTAAAGCCCCAGAGACACGCACGACCAAGACTGACAAGGAATATGTAACGTGAGTACGGAGTCGCGACAATCTCACCTGTGTGCTAACTACGAGCTCAGATACACGGTAGCCACCAGTAACTACCCCCCTCCTCCCCCTAATCCTGATGGTTGTAAGTATTCCGTTTCATTTCGGCAAAGTGTGGACGCCGTTAGTGAATGCTGGGACGTAGCACGACCTCCACAAACCACTTCATGGCACACCATCTTCTCTTTCAACCCCAGCTCGAATACTTTCCTCCGTACCATCCCCAAGGGTTCCCGTGTCTACGTCGAAGCCGGTTACGAACTCCGAGACGCTGACCCAGGTGCTGAGGCTGGGAGTCCAAGTGCCCAGCGTCAGATCTTTCTGAGACACGGTGCGTATCTACAGTTTCTCTGGGTGCATCAACGGCTCAGCCGGACTATATCTCAGAAAATATTCGTGTTCTCAAGTATCCCACCGACCACCGCGGAGAAGAGGAACACTAACCTAAATATATAATCTCCCATGCTTTCAGTTCATGGATTTATAGAAGCACGATTCCCTGTTGGTATCCTTAATCGCACATCCGTAATCTATGCCCCGCATCATTGCCTCTGCTCCTCGTCAGACGAGTACTCAAGTCCCGAGTGCGCCCCAGTTTCTGTCCCCCATTCCTGTAAAATATGGTTAGTCCAGCCGGGATTTGGGAAGTCCGTCCCACTTACCTGGCCACTCCGCCCAGAATGTCGATGAGATTCCTCCCCCACAAAACTGGGCTCTGGTATCTGTCGTGGGGCAGTGCCCTCCGTTGGGGGATGCACAACGGAGGCGACCTCTACGCCCTTGAGTTTCTTGAGGTAGCCTCTGATTGACGTCACGACCAACTTTGTTGCAACCGAGTCAATGAATTATATAATCTTCGTACCAAAATTCGAACGACGTACGCGATGGTCATCCCTACTCGAACCGGAGTAACAGGCAACGACAGCGATGGGACAGCATAGTGCATTCTAAAAAATTAGGATTTAGTAGTTTGCAAGCAGAAATGCAGGGGGTGGGCGTTTGCGTACCTCCAGCCAGATCGGAAATGCTGTGAGCGGGACGCGTGAATAACGGAACCATCGAAGCGGAAGGCTCAAGTCCACTGACCTCCTCCATACACCCTCAAATCAGACTGCATGCCAGCCTGATCCTTGGCCATCGCGCTCATCCCCTTTTCAACGTAGTAACTCGAATGGCCCGTCCTCTTTACGATGTTCACCATTCCCTCCAGCACGCTCCAGCTGTCCAGGCTCACATCACCCACACCAGAAACACCGCCCAAATCCCCAACCGTACACGCGAATAGTATGTGTCCAGCCAAGGTTTGCACCGTGATAACCAACCCCTTGCCCATACTATACCTCGTCGAAGCTTGGAACCTCTTCCTCACTGACAGGCCCAACGTGACCGCATCGTTCGCGGAGAAGTAAGGAAACCGATAGCTGGACTCCTCCGCCAGAGTTTGGGATGCCAGCTCGGTTTCCGTAGGTTGCATGGGTTGGAAACCAATGAACATGTGTCTCGTGGGTTCGGTTTTCTGCATCCTGGAAGCCCTTGGGTGACACGAGAGAATTGGAGGTATGCAGTGAGGAAGCGCTGTGGTTCAATGAAAAGACCGCCAAAGATTGACGTCAAGCCGAGTAGTGAATGTCTCAAGCCAGCGCGACACGGGGTCGTGGATCATAACCACCCGACGGAGGAGCGGAACGCGACCTGTATTTCACCGATCGCCAGGGCCCACGAGGTAAGCCGTGATTGATACTGAACCACAAGATGAAAGGGCAGTGGGACGCCAGCTATTGTAGAGGGCGGTGTTGCGCGCGCATGCGACAGACAGGAATATCGAATATAGTAAATTAACATAGGCATGGAGCGGACGAGCGAAACGAACACAAGCTGAATGGATACCAGGCCCTAATAAATGAGAGCCTGTAGTTGTCAATATGGGGATATTAAATTATCGAGCTCCTCCCCATCCTGTTGAGTGCCTCGCTGAGGATGCTGGGTATCCTGAGTAAGAGGTGTACGCTTAAAGGTGTGTTGACGGTCTAAGTTGTCATCGACTGGCCAATTCATCGTCCACCTTCGGGTTTCGGGACTCGGCAGAACATCGTCGTCATCCACGGGTGAATGTGCAATAAGTAGGCGCTATCATATGGCCAGTCAGCGCTCGACGCATGTTTGAGAGGACGATTGCTCACCTGAGCCGGGGAGAACCCAACCAAACTGGATGTACTTGGTTTCCTGCGCAACAATGGGGAAGATCGGGCAGAATCTGAGAGGTGCCTATTCCGTCCTCCAACGGTCCCTAACCGAGCCTCGGGTGTTACTGGTACGGTAGCCAGTTCAGGGTCATTTGGGGCCTGTTCCTCTTCTTGTGGACCAGAGGACCTGGCGATCAGATATACGCCCCCGAATGTCGCAGCGCACCCATAAATAAATGTGACGAGTTGGTGGAAAGTAGCTTCCTTGAAATCTCCGTAGAGAATGGCAGAACCCAAGATGGCAGACAGGTTGAATAGCACGAATTGTGCGGGGACAACGACCTGATGGGTGTTGAGTGGGATTGGATGGTTCTGGCCTGCCCAATTACCTTGCTGTCGAACCGCATCAGAGCGCGGTTCAAGTACCTTATTTGGCCTATCCCAGTGCCCAGGAGAATCTAGAAGGGATGACATTCATGGAGGGCGAGATAGGGCGGCAGTGATGGACAGAACATACGACGACAATTGGATACGTGATCCATTCAGCAAAGATTTTGATCCATTCCATTGTGAGAAGCGTAGAGAGTGCTTTTGTAGATAACACGGTGAACCCTCCTGTATCACCAGATGAGAAAGGTCACCCTCCACTCTCTAGAATATGGATGATGTGCTGCGTACCAAAGAGAGCGCATAACCCGACATCCACAAAAACCCAATCGCGGCCATGTCGGGTAGCCGATAGTCCTGTGAGGACAAAAGCGCCGACGACATAAACAATAGAGTATATTATGAACGGCTTTTGCGTAATAGCCTCTATTAGTGCATCGCGGTCTAAGCGTGTATCGGAAGTGTTGGCCGAGAACACGACGGTAACAGCACCCACGACGGAGATGAAGATCCCCAGAAATTCGGTCTGGAATACCGGTGAAGAAAGTCAGAATCTGGAGTCTTCATGTGCTTACCTTCTCGAAGCGTTCCTTGAGCAGGAGTGGCGCGAAGAAACAGTTGGCAATCAAAGCAGACTGAGCACGATTAAGGTATCTTTCGATCGGCCCGACTCCGATGTTACTCACAGTTCCAAGAGGAGCCACGACAGAGGCGGGCGCAAACGCGTATGAAATAAAGTTTCCAAGTTCCCCGATGTTCATTAACAAAAATCCAGTCCACCTTCTTCAACGTCGAAATCGTGATCTGTGGGCGGCAGGCGGGTTAACACTCACCAGAGTTTAGACTTGAGGTAGTCAGTCTCGTTTCCATTAGATACGACGCTCGACGTTGTCGTCGCATCACTGCTTGCGCGCGACATTGGGGGAGGGCGTACGGGAGTTTGCCGTCGCGGGGTGCTCGGCGTAGCAGGAGGTTGACGCGAGGAGTGGGGTGGCTTTGAGGGAAGGAAGAGGCGAAGCAACGACACACGTTTCTTTGTGGAGGTTCGGCCAGTTGAGCCATGGCTTGAAACTCTAGGGAGGAGCGGCTCGGATTCGGGCTGAAGGGCATCCAGTCCGGGGCTTCGAATGGTATCCAGCTCTCCCTCTGTTGTATCGGGCCAACTATCTTCCCTATCTTCGTAGGAAAGCTCTCGTACTCTCTCCATTGGCGGGTTGAACAATCTGACACCATCTGTTTCGTCTTGCGGTGTTTTCTGCCCTTCGGCCTGTACAGCAGCCGAATCTCTACGCCTGTGAGAGAGTTTCTGGAGATTGAGGGCGAGTGAGATGAGGACGTTGCCGGCGATAGCCACGGAAACGCCGATAACCGTGTACTTGTCGAGTTCTGGGAGTTGGATCTCCCCCCCATCCCCTGGTGGGCTGTCCATGGTGGCCTGTAGATAAAAGCTGGTGGTAGTCGAGAAGGAGGATCAACCCAGCAGACACGACCCCCAGTCCATTTCCCACGTTTCCACCATCCGATCACTCTCTCCGTTGCCGCCGTCGAACATGCGTGCAAAGCACACATCCCACCCGCTCAAAGCCTTCCCCGTCTACTCTATTGGCTTCATCTCAGACAACGAGGTGATTCTTGGAGGCGGCGGAGGCTCCAGTAGAGCAGGAATCAAGAACAAGATTGTACGTGTCACGGATTACCGTGGAAGTTCCCGGTATGACGTTGCGTTGAACCGCAGAAATTATTTCGTCTAGATGGAGACAGCACTATCGAGCTCCTGCACGAGTTTGAGCTTGAGAAGGACGCAGACTCCCCCATGAGCATGGCTGCAGACCCCAAGGTATCCCATCTGTTACCTACCTACGTGGAAGCAGTATGAACTGTTGCGATCACAGACCGGGATGTTTGCCTGTGGAGTAAATGGCCCCTTGGAACTCATTCGAGAGGGCGAGAACAAGAACTGCCGGGCTTATAGCGTCAAGAACAAACAGTGCGTTGGCAACCGCACCTTGATCTACCCCTAGCCTTATGGCCATCTAGGATACGACCCGCAGGCTCTGTGGGAACATTACGTGCTGATGACCCAGAAGACTACCAGGTTTGGCTGTGTCCAGTTCTTGTGTGATTCGTATCTAACGCGGCCCTCTAGCGCGCCACTTCGCTATCTCGGGACGGGTCACTCCTCGTTGCAGCGGGTCTCCATGTGGTCAGTCGGACCACCTATATCAAGATTTTCTCCTATGATTGACCGTGGTCATAGTTTCAAGTTCTTAAATTCCCCTCTCTCGAACCAGCGGCCCCTCCGGTGGAGGTTGAAGAGGACATCTACGATGCTGTCTTCTCCTCGACACAGGTCTGTGGGCTTGATACATCAATTCACCCTTGACCTCACAAGGATTGTATCAGATTATTATCGTAACATCTGTGAACATCATGGTCTTCCGCATACCGGACGGAAGTGCCAGGAAGCCCCTGGAGGTCATTAAGACCGTACTCGCCCCACCCATACCAGGTGTTGATGGGAAAGTCACGCTTCGATCGGCTAGGTGAGTAGAGCTCGTGCTTCGGTGCCTCGACGTGGCCTGATTATTTCCCGAGATTCCACCCTTCCGACGACAACATCCTTTACACGATTTCGAACACTACCGCCCCTCGTCCAAAAGGACGATCCAAAGTGACTCCTCGACAGGCATATATCTCCAAGTGGGAGGTCGATGGTTGGAAAGTCACGAAAACTCGGAAAGTCAGTGACAAGGGTGCGACATGTTTCGACATGAGGCAAGAAATTGGCATATGTGCACTTTGGTCACCGAAGTAACCCGTTTCTCATTCCAGTCCAAACGGTAAATACCTCGCTGTTGGGTCTTCTGATTACTCGATTGGAGTTTTGGACTCGACAACGTTGGCGGTGAGTTGACTTTTGTCACCCAAGGTGGAGGGATTGAGTTGGCTGACTGGGTTCCTTCAGCCCCTACTCATGATCCTCAAGGCTCATGAATTCCCCCCGACGGCCCTACGTTTCAATCCTGCATCAAACCTGCTCGTCTCAGGCAGCCCAGACAACACCGTTCGCGTCGTGACAATTCCATCAAGCCTAGGTAATCAATGTGCGCCTTCCCTTATCACACCCTACAAGCACCACCAACAGAGTACTGACGCTTTCTTTTCAGCACGAAGCTGGGTGCTGTTCTTTGCCATATTCGTCATTTTCTTGGCAATGTTATGCCAGTTTTACGGGGTACCTGACCAACTCAAGGTAGCTCTCACATGATCTCCCTCCCCGTTTGTATTTAGGGGCGTGTGGGACCAGTCCTTCCTAATTGCGGCATCAGATCAGTGTATCTATTCTAGTGGTCTACCACTATATACGCCTCCCGCCCGAATTTTCTGAAGTTCAAGAGGTCCAACAATCGACGAGTTGACCATAGGTTTCCACGTCGCGATCATGGCGGGTCTGCGAGGAATGATCGATGATCCGTTGGCATGCGAGTAACATCCCTCTCGTAACCTTGTCGCGTTCCATCGTCTTGATCTGAGCATTCCGCGCCGCTCGAGAACTGCACGGTTGTGCCGGTCAGGGTTGCCGAAGCACAGTGCATTTTGTCGTTGTGTGGTGCCAAAGCGCGAAACGACTGAACCTTTCGTCTACCGTTCTCGCCCTATCGAGTGACAGATATCAATAAGGGATTGGTAGAAGTGGATCCCACGATGATGACAATACTGCGCTGGGGTTGAGACCGAGAGCTTTGGGAACGACCATACTAGCAGGACCCATTCCGGGTCCCCCGGGCCGATGTCACTTGGTAATCCTGAAAGCCGTTCACCGTTTCCCAGTCAACACCACAGAATACTCGCCGTTGGGGAGCAGGGTGACGGTCGAATGTCTGGATCATTGGGGTGAACGATTTCATACTTCGGATTATCTATCGCCCTTGCCCTCTTTCAGTACTCGAAGAGCAGCCCCATGCGCCTGTTCCATGGTTCTGATTTGACTAAGGTCCGTGTGTAACTCCCCCGTCCGGGTATGGAATGAAACCTGTCAAAACGCCGTACAACGGTCGGTCGGATCATATGAACCATGAGTATTATTCTTCTGGGGCAATGGGAAGTTCCGTGGAAGTCTGAGGTACGCAAACAAATTTGATCCTTGGATGGGGTTCCATTTGCTGACGAAGGCCAGGCTGAGAGTGTCTGATATCCCAATCGTCGAATGGCTTCAAGAGCACCTCGACGGGAAGTTTAATGAGTCTAGCTCCGGTCCGGCTGGTTGCTTCGAGACGTCTTGTATGAGAGCGCTCAGCACGAACCAAAGCATGGCCGCCTATGAAACCCCTAGCTCATCATGGGTATGAAATCCGGAACGTTGCAGTCTCACAACTTTCGTAACTCATGCACATCCTATATCAAACCCCGAGAACAGACAGCCGCTAATTGTCCAAAACCCGTTTTGGCTTTCGTCAGGCGAAGGCGCGGTTCCAGCGAGGCTGATCGTATATTATCTACGCGCGATAACCTGTCCTCCAAGCACTGTCCTCGCAAACCCCAAGCTCACAGCCATGCCAACCCGTCCCGCGCAGGGTGAGCCCGGACCGTTGCATGCCCCCGTGTGTGCTGTTCTTTATATATCTTCAGATTTCCCTCTC
>QFEV01005712.1:11601-33677 GCA_003316405.1 Thelephora aurantiotincta
AAAGCTTCCTCGGCCGGTCCCAAGGAGTCGTGAGCCCGTTCACACCTTGAGGCGCTTCTCATTCACCGGGAAGGTCCCGACTTAGGGTATGATGAAACGCGACGTCGACTCAAACTTTTCAAACCAAATGACGAAGTGGTTTTGGCGAATTTTTTGGCCTTCGCCCATGCCGGATGTTGTGAGAACCATATCGCCCTCCAGTCCGCAAACGGGCTGTCCTCAGTGCCTAGAACGGACGGGATTGAGAAAATGATCGGACCCGCGAACAGGCCCCTGGAGCGCCAATGGATACAAATACTGGCTGTAACTCTCATCACCTTCCTCAAAATCAACGGTGACCCAAGATGAGTCGACGATGTTACGCCAAGCCTGGAAGGCGATCCTTCGACAAGTCTCGAAGAGGCTGCCGACGAAGAAAGTTTTTAGCCAGTCTCGGAACCCAGTGAAGGAGAGGAATATAGTGGCAAGGGTCGCGATCATTGGGGGGTTTCGGCGAGGGTGTTGGTGATGTTCGCGAGGTTTGCTGGGAGGTTATTCGAGTCCATGATGTTCGCGCCAACGGAAGCGAGGACAGCTGGGGGGAGGGATAAGAGACTCTGGAGCCTGGGTGTTTTTCACCTCGTTGCAACCTGGCTTTTTATCAGGCTGGACTGGCTACTGATCCCGAGCAGTCGAATGACTAGGGTAAGCAGACGATCTTGATCTCAGTATCAGGATTAGGGTCCAGACACCAAGCCAACTTGGAGCGAACAAAGTTGCTGCGACGATCCTGAGCGAGTTCACTGAAGTATACGGACTCTGATTCACCCTCCCTTTCTCGGTCGTCGACGTAAAGAGCAGTTACTGTTTTTTTTTTTTCAGTTTCAACGCACTTGTAGCAACACCACTTCCGGTCAGACAGTTTTGAGTCGCACAGTGAGTCCAACGGACCGATGGCCGTTCCCCTCCACTCCTAAAGGAATTCAAATTGCACCTCCCTTCAGTCCCCGATACTGTTCGATTGCTTCCCTGTTGTCTCTTTTCATGACCTCCTGCCTCATGTTAGGTGCTATTTTTTGTGCTGCTGCACCGAAAATCTAATGGCCACGGTTAAATTAACCCAAGTCTCTCAGTTTTTAGGTTTTCATGAGGGCTCGAGCGTCGGAATGATGATCGGTCTTGATTTGGCCACCCCACTGATATCATGGTGATCCCGCCAGATCAGACGTCCTCTTATTTCCGGCCCGCGCCCGGCGGCTAAAACGTTTGCTCAATTCAGCCTTAACTAAGGTGATGACAAATGTCCGCCGAGCTTGTCGTATCGATACAGTATAGTTGAGCTCTCGAGGGTCGAGTGTCTGGACCCGGGTTCTCCGGGGAGGTTCTAGGTTCTGCTGAGAGAAGTTACTTATTGAAAGCTGAATTTCGCGGTAGTGGGTCACCCCCTGGAAAGGAGCATCCTGATCCGCTGCTCCGGGAGATATGAACGCGCCTCGAAAACCCGTATATTTCTCAAGTGGTACCGTTTGGAAAATGGGCTCTACCCACCCACCTAGGCAGGGCGGTACAGACCACACTGCAATCCATGCTCCGACCGGCTCGACGGCGAGTACCAACATGCAGCAAGAGAGGAGATAACCATCACCTAGCGCGAGCGCGCGGGTGGACTGCGGCCACGTTATTGTACGACATCCTTGGAATCCTATTACAAGTGTCTCGGGACTTTTCTCCCCACACCTCACCCCGCGATTTGCGGCTGAATTCGGCAATCACATGTAGAGTGTGATGTCCAGGACGGTAGCCACATTATCGGGACGTCACCGGTCACCGATTCATCGATCACGAGCCATCAGAGTGTGGGATGCGCGCGTACCCTTGTTCAAGCCGGTATCAAAGGCGTTCAAGAAAGGGGTGGGAACGGGATTGAAAACGCGAAACGGGGACCTGATTTTAGACTTCAAATCGTTGGTAAAGGGGGTGTGCGCGATTATCAAGGGCGATCACAGGTAGCCCACAACTTCTCCTGGTATCGTCAGACGCGACGCGGTGTTCGCGACGGAGCTTCGGACCCTTCGCTCGTCGAAGTCAAACCCAAACGTCATCGGTCTTTCAGCTCCAAAGACTTCCTTGCTTCCCTCTTTGCCACCTCATCCTCGACCCACTTTCCTGCACGCTCGACAGCCCGGTTCGGCTGATTTTTATGGATCAACAGGTACCCCTGCAACGCCGCCATTGAGAATTCCCTCTCGGGGATCAGCTCCCTAAACCGCTCCACGAGGACATCGAGTTCCTCGAGTGGGATATTGGCGTCACGTTTCCTTTGGCGAGTGATCGTGGCGAGAGATTGATCCTGCACCGCGGTCGGTAACTCGACGTCGACGAGTTTTTCGATTTCGTCCTCAGCTGGAGTGCCGTAACCAGAATCTGAATTTCTGCGATCACCGTCCTCGTCTTTTGAGGTCGGGGTATCCTTAGACGACGACCGCCAGGTGGTAGAAGTGCGAGGGGTGGGGAGGTAGAACCGCTTGAATAACTCTCCGACTTGGTATTTACTTGCCAACTTGAATTCGACATGGACGTCCATCCTTCCGGGACGTCGAAGTGCGGGGTCGAGGGCCTCATACCGATTTGTCGTCGCAAAGAGCAAACGTCCCTCCTGAGCCCCCACTCCATCGAGCGCATTCAAAAGCCCACTCAATGAGATCTTGCTCGAACGGTCGTGGGGAGGTCTAGGCCCGTTGGGATCCTGTAAGACTTCAGGTGCTTCTCCTTCACCGGGAAGATCCCGGCTTAGGGTATGATGAAACGCGGCGTCGATGTCCTCCATGAGCGCTATGCAATGTTCCGGAAGGTCCGAAATGAGCTCTTGCAAAGTGTTGTCATCCAAGCCGGCTCTAGAGAGCGAGACGACATAGACGTCCAAATTGAGTTCCCCGGCGATACTTTGGATGAGGGAGGTCTTTCCGGATCCGGGAGCCCCATACTAAGCCAAGGTACCGCAAATAAAGGAAATAGGGAAATGATGTCAATATTGACCCTGGAGAGTGTAGGTGCGTGATGGGAGTTCCGATGTGACTTACGAGAAGGTAGCCTCGTCGGAACGGGATACCGCGTTCCGCGTACCATTCCCTGCTGTCCAAGAAGTCGAGAGCGTCCTCAAGGATGGCTTCTTTCACGCCGCTATCGAGGATGATGGACTTGAGGGGACGTTTTGGACGGGAGGCGATGAGGCGCCATTCGTTCCTCACGTCGGAAGCGTAGACCGAAACTTGGCCATCTTTCGCCTTTTGCCAGCATTCCCTAGCTTCCGCGAGGATGCCCTGAACGAGTTGGTGGGTACCGCCGAGGATGCTGACATGGCGAATCAGCTAGATGACAGACCTAGGAGAGACTCTTCTCACCTGAGGTGTAAAGAACGGGTGGAGTGGAAACTCATACTCTCGGCCTTGGACCTGACCGCCCTGACATACCGACGTTTATGCCAAAAAGTGGATACGTGGTCATATGCAACGACGAAGCGGACTTTTCGACCGTTCAAGGGTTTGGGGTTGCCAAAATCATCCACCGGGGAGTCCAGGCCAAAGGACGAAGTGCTGATCGCGACCTTGCTGGCCTTCACCCAGGCTGGATGTTGCGAAAGCCATATCATCATCCAGTCTGCAAAAATGGTTCAAGCGCATCAGCATGTCAGTGCCTGGAACGGGCGGTATCACGACAATGATCGGGCGGGTTCACGCTAGAACAATTGAGATGGGCGCGAACACTGACCGTAACTGTAATCGCCTTCCTCGAAATCTACGGTGATCCAAAACGAATCGACGATCCTATCCCAAGCCCGGAAGAGGAACCTTCGACAAGTCTCGAAGAGACCGCCAATGAGGAAAAGCTTCAGCCAGTCTTGGAGGCCGGTGAAAGAGAGCAAGATGGTGGCAAGGGTCGCAATGGAAGGTTTCTCGGCGAGGGTGTTGGTGAGGTGAGTGAGGTTTGCGGAGAGGTTGTCGAAGTCCATGGGGTGAGCGTCGACGAGGAGAGAAAGGTGAGGACGGCTTGGGGGAGGAGAAAAGAGAGCCTGGGGCCTTTGGTATTCTCTACCTCGCTGTAACCTGGCTTTTATGGAAATGAGGCTGAGGACTGATGTCGGCCTCTTTGGTGAGTCGGTGACATTTGTGGACAAGTTCGAGCTCCGATAGTCGAGTGTGACTAGGGGCGAACAGACAATCTAGATCCTGACCCCAGGGTTTGGGACCGACTGAGGCTGAACTCTGACGTATGCAAACTCTGACACAGTGCTGGCTGCACAATCCCAGTCAGCAAGCAACTACGCCTTTCCAACCCCGCCACCCCTTTGAGCCACGCATGAGTCGGGCTCTGGGACCACCGAACTCACCGCCGTTCATCCCCATTGGTCGTTTGGCGCCACGCCGCAGAGCACCCGGTTCGTTGGGCGCTCGTGCGCGCTTGCCGTAATGTTAGATTCCTATTTGTCGACATTGGTTCATCCAAACACCAGATATCTCTGAAAGACACCGACGACGAGTGACGCGGACGAATCCCAATAAGCCTCGAAGTTCGCACCAATCCACCAAATGCACGCGAACTCGCGACACGCCCCCAAACAGAAAACGTGCGCGCAGACAAAGGTCAAGGTCAGGCCTGAGGATGAGTTCATGGGGCACGTCATCAGGATGCATCAGGAATCACAAGGCATCACAGCGAGTGCATGGGAATTGGGACCAAAGATTACTCAAGTCCTTGTTTATGTCACAGGATAAACAAAAATAATCGTGACGCGTTTATTTCAAAAAGGGGCCCATCGTTTTGCAACGCGCAGTCATTTCACCTCTTCTCCTTCAACCACCTTCTACCCTGGCTCCGGGCACCATGGGCCCGCGCAGACAATCCCACCGCGCCACTAAAGTGGGTGTAGACTACAAACGAGGCGAGAACTCCGACAAAAGTGAGGATGAGGTTGTGCACCCCCCCGCAAAGAAGCGCAAGATCACCGGCGGTGTACAGAAGAAGACCCCAAAACGAGCCAAGGGTAAACTTTCAAGGCTACCTGATATGCCGTTGGATCTTTTATACGAGGTGAAGTCTCGGAAGCCTTGAGCGACTGAACGGCATCGCGCTTACTAGGATGCAGATCTTCTCGTATCTTCACCCACAGGATCTACTCAGGATCTCGTGGACAACCAAGGCATTTCGTCGCGTCCTCACAAGCACCTCATCCAAGACGGTCTGGATGAACTCATTTAGCTCCGTCGAGGGGCTTCCGGCTTGCCCGGACGATATGAACGAGGTTGAATACGCGAGCCTGCTGTTCAATCCTCTTTGCCAGGTATGGGCTGACAAACCTTGCTTTTCGCGTTCCCGAGCCTCAAGCTCCGGCCCGACAGTGCTGCTACAAGTCACGTGCATCTATCGCCTGGTCAATCTGCCGCAGGATATGCAAGGATTGTCAGGGGGTTGAGTGAGTTTTGATAATCCCATTCCCAAAATCCCCCGGGTCTGATGCAATAGGGTCCGTTAGAATCGTTCCTACCTATGACGCCTGGTCGCTGTGCCCGAAGCGTCATGGTATATCCTTACCGAAATTGTTAACCGAGATCCTCCCGACTCACTCCCTTGAAAGGAAAGGTGATGGGTGCTGCCGAAGTTTTGGATGTTCTGCTCTCTGACTAGTCACAGGCCGGCGCAGGAGGGTGTGGCACGAGGTGGTCCTCTTTAGGACCGATGTGAAAACGTTTTTTACGAGGGTCTGCGCCGACGAACTCTCCGAGAGCGACGTTGCAGAAATTGTTGAGGAATATGTGAACCGGCTCAAGGCAAGAAACGAGGTATGCACCGGGTTCAACTACATCACATCCTAATCTTACATGCCTAGTTTGCTTCTGCCGGTGAAACTTGGGAACGACTTCAAGACATGAAAAAGGACAAAGCGAAGGAGTCACTCAAGTCGCTGCGTTATGAGAAGTGCGACGTTCGTTCCCGTTCTAACATGTGTATTAATCCGTGACTTTTAGAATCCTTGGAAAGCTCAAGGAAGAAGGGTGGGCCGAGGAACTTGAACAATATCCGTCCGCCTATGCAGCCCTGAAGGACATTGCCGGAGTCAAAGTCGCAAAATCCCTCACAGATAGAAGTGGGTTGTTGATAAGTCTCACGATTCACCTGTTAACGGCCCGGCAGCTTGGGAAGGGCTCAAGCATTCAATCCTCAAATGGATGGATGAGAAGAAGGCGCAGAGGATCCACCTTGAGAGGAAAGCCACGATATCAGTCCGTGTCAGGGAGTTGGTCGAGATCATCGAGTCAAAGCAGCTACAGGGCGAACCAAGCGACTTCTACCCCTTGAAAGGGGACGTTCTTTGGATCCCTGGTGTTAGAACCACCATCACCGAAGGCTCTGCTGAAGAAATCAAAGCTTTGAAAGACGGGCTTCCCGACAGACTTCCGACAATGACTGCAGAGTTCAAGGAAGCCCGTTCAGCCGCCTTACTGTCCTTGTTGCCGTACGAGAATCCATCTATGGAGAAGCTCTCGCTCGCAACCACTTGGTTCAAATGCGGCGAACATAATTGGTGTCCGCCCCTTCGCTACACCGGCGCCCTAGCCCACGACTGCTTCAAGCTACTCCACTCTGATTCTTCAGAGTCAGACCGATGTTATATGGAGGTGGCAGGACGACCGTGGGTTCTCGGCCGGCGTGCCTCGTTCTACGAGGAGAAGGCAGAGCAGGCGAAGAAATTGATCTTGGCCGTTGGGGGTGATCCTGAAACAATGACCCACGAAGAGATGGACCGCCAGGGACACAGGTTCATTAAACGTCACGGAGCGAACGTATCGTTCGAATCCTTCTACTCGTTGGTACGATACGTCTTCCGCATTTCAGTGTTTCGACGTTGTTCGCTGACCGCCAAGATCACACAGATGGGGATGTCTAATAGCTCTATCGATGCGTTTGATTGGAGGGTGTTGAAACCTGACGAAATGCCCGAATACAAGCTTCGGCATGGAAGTCCTGTCATGCCGAATTGGAGCTGCAAGCATTGCTGGAGGTCAAACACGTTGAACCCCTACGAGTCAAAGGAAAAGACTATGGATACTATAATCCAACACATCCAGGACAAGTGCGTATCTCTTCCTCCCCTATGTAATCATACTGGCCGTGAAGCTAACTCCCCCGTTAACATAGACATTACATTTATCCAACCGAAAAGGCCTATTACTTCGCTTGGCCGGATGGGGTACCTCACTTTGTCTACTTGGACGAGAGTCACTCGCAGTAACCGACACGTTTTCTTCTACCTTCCCTCGATGCCTCTATTAGCCCATATGTTCGTTTATCCCGCGTTTTTAATTATTATAATTCCGTGTTCATCTTGCCCTTGGTCCCAGCCATCGCGGTTTGGAGTATGAGCCCATCGCCTGGCCACGTAGTACAGAGGGTACATACACAACTCGTTATGATCAAATCCCGTATCGGGAAAGAGAAAAGGTCGTCACTTCGGATTCTTCACCTAGACTCTCGACGTTTGCAAGAATTTTCAGGGGCATCATTGATACCCCCAACCAGCACTCAGTACCCATGCAGACACAAGGACTTGGGTGGATCCACTACATCTCTCCGGGGGCCGGTGTAAGATTGGCGGGTGGGTAATGTACAATGGAAACGGGAATCAGCTATGTAGTGTGACGTGATGTGCGTGTGAGTGTGGGGGGGGATAAATTACTGGATGTTCAACCGCTAGAAGCAAACAACGTCGTGTCAATGCTCTCGCACCTGATAGCCGGAGGAAGAGGTAAGACGACAAACGAGGAACTCACTGGTTTCAGAGCTTTGATGAGTAGCCATTCCTCGTTGGAAACGTCCTCTTTGAAAGAAGTCTAAAGAAAACGAAGGGGAGGTAGATGATGGCGATCAGCGACACATCGGCAGTGCGGGAGAAATCTTTCCACAGGAGGAAAACCGACGATGACTGTGCAACCAAAACGTACCTTCAAAACATCAATACTCTGCCTCGAGATGTGGCTATAGATCTCGTCCTTCTCATCAAAGTGTCGTCCGTACATCTTGGCAGACTGATACACGGCATGTTCAATCTTCACCGCAACACCACCACCGGCTTGCGACTTTTTGACAAGCTAAAAAGAGAGGAGAGGTTCGTGAACTCGAAATGGACCAAATCAGCGGCCGCAAAACTCACGTCCTGGTTCTTGTGGTTGATTTCCAGTGAGGTTCTGCGCGGAAAAAAGGACATTAATGAGGTGTTGGACGAAATATCCTAGATTGCGCGGTGGGGGGGAGAGAGAGGGAGGGGAATGAAAGAGGGTGCTCACATCTTTCCCAAGGGAATGATTTCCTTCTTCTGCGTGACCGGATCAACCTTTACAACGCACAAAGGAGTTCCGACCCTCAACGACCCATCCAAGATATCCACTCCCATGATAATCGGATCCCTCTTCGCGAACACCGCGATGATCTTCAACCTACAAGGCCAAACGGCCTGTGGCGCCGCATCCCTCCTCTTCGCCTCCGTAATCTCGTTGTTGTATGCAGTGAAAGCGTCGAACAAGTGATAGATAATATCAGCTTCATAAATCCAACGTTATGTATGAGGTTAGCGTTCAAGCAAAATCGAAGCAAACCGACTCGACGGACCTTTGAACAACCTAATGCCCATCTCCTCTGCCAATTTCTCGGCCTCCTTATCCACAGTCACGTCGAAACACAGAATACACGCCAGCTCCTTCGCCTTCTCCAACATCGTTGCGGCCCTCATGATATCCTTCTTGTGTACCGGCCCAATATT
Source organism: Thelephora aurantiotincta (assembly GCA_003316405.1). Classification (NCBI taxonomy): domain Eukaryota; kingdom Fungi; phylum Basidiomycota; class Agaricomycetes; order Thelephorales; family Thelephoraceae; genus Thelephora; species Thelephora aurantiotincta. The sequence goes on from QFEV01005712.1 coordinate 20,393, forward strand.
TATCCCCGACACAGGGATCTTACTGACTTTCAAGAAGTCCAAAAGCGCCTCCAACGAACCGAGTGTGCTCGCCTGCACACACACACCACGACCAGACTTATCGATCGAATTGAGCAAGGTCGTCAGATCGGACATGACTTCATCCATCAGATCTTCTTCATCGTCATCAGGGCCGACGACAAGCAATCGTGAACCCGCGATGGCCTTCTCCAGGTCCGGAGCGACGACCTTGACTCCGAGAGCGGCCTTGACCTCTTTGTGATGGACATAAGAAGACTAGGGAAGTAGGTCAACGTGGACGCCGCGATCGCCCGCTACTGCTCCTTACCTTGATACGAAGCTCCCGAAGCGGCTGTGGTGTGAGCAGAGCGCGGATTTGTGTGATAATTGGCCCATTCAAACCACAAACGACGATCTTGTCTCCTTCTCTCAAGATACCGTTCGACAACACAACGTCGATGGTCGTTCCAAGACCCTCAATGACCTTGACCTCCAGAACTGTACACTCCAACTCGGATAGGTACATCAACCTGTCGCTCATCCTTTGTTGGGTGAGGTTGACCAACAACATGATCATGTCCGGAACACCCTCTCCCGTATGTGCGGATGTCGGCACCAACGAGACGTTCTTGGCAAAACTCTTGTTCTCGTAATACAGCACGGCGTTGAGGCCCTGTTCAGCAAAGGCGAGAATAGTATTCTTGACCCGATGCTCGAACTCGCGCTGTACGGGTGGTTTCTGCTTCGCAAGGGAATCTTGGAAGGCGTTATCAGGTGTTGCCTCCCATCCGTACATACGGTCGATCTGAAATTCCCGATTATTTGTAGGTGCGCATCCACGGAAAGTCAAGAATGTGACGGATGGGCGGGTGGCGGGATGCGGTGAGGACCGAGCCCGGAACGCTGAATCAGAGCACTGGAAAACGAACCTTGTTCAGAGCGACTATGAATGGCGTCTTTCTGTCCCTCAACAACCTGAGTGACTCCAGAGTCTGGGGTTCCAACCCATGCTGTAAAAACAAGCGATCAGATATATCTACTGATACTCTGATGAGGGTATGGGAGCTTCATTACCATGATATCGACGACCAAGATGGCAATATTACACAACGAACTGCCACGAGACCGCAAGTTTGTGAAGGATTCGTGTCCAGGTGTATCGATGACGAGAAGTCCGGGAATCTTGTAATCTTGTGATCCATCCTGGCAGCGACCAAATCTCAGCCCCCAGAACGGCTTCATCGACGCGAGACGAGTAATACCTTGTTAAGCACAGCAGTTTTACTCTTGATTGAGTCTACAGGGAAGTAGGTGGCTCCAATCTGTTGTGTAATACCGCCAGCTTCGCCCTCTTGGACGTTTGTTTGTCTGATCTGAAAGAGAATGTAAACGAGTGTCTCCTTCGATGGCGACGAAAGCCCCGTAGCAACCACCGACCTTGTCCAAAAGCTTGGTTTTTCCGGTATCTACGTGGCCAAGAATGCAACAGATAGGACTCCGCAAGTTATCCTTACTCCTAGCAGCAAGGGCAGCTTCATGAGCTTTAACTCTCCTCTCAGCCGCCTCCGCCTTCCTCTGAGCTGCCATCTGTTGCGCCTTGGAGAGACCTTCGTCCGAGTCTTCATCCGAATCTTCGTCGGAATCAGAATCCGAGTCCGAGCAGCTCGAAGAAGAGGAAGACTCCGACGAAGACTCCTCAATAGGTTGGTTCGCAGACGTGGTTTTGCTGGGAGGAGCCCTGGTGGGTGTTCTCACCGGCACGGGGGCAACCTTTTGAGTCTTCCCCGGCGCAGGAGTGGGTTTTGGTGCGGCTGCCCAATGGCGATCAGGTTCCAGTTAACCCAACGCGATCAAACGATCGAGCACGAACCTTTGGGTGCTGGCGTCTCGTCCTCAGAAGAATCATCCCAATCATCCTTGATGTCCGCAGCGGGGGCAGGAGTCTTCTCAGGTTTGTCTTCATCGCTTGCACCATCCCAATCGTTCTCGACGTCGGCTGGTTTCTCCTCAGGTGGTGTTGGTGGTGAAGGTTCCGGTTCAGGTGAAAGGGCCTTTGTGGTCAGAGATGGTGTCGATATCGGGGTCGAATCCTTCGTCGAAGTTCCGGTTTGAGGTGCTTTCTTCTTTTTGCTGCCGTAAGAGAACTTCTTCGAGGCGGCACCGGATCCCCCTGCTTGCTGCTGTTGCAATCCCTCGATGACGACACCAGAAGCGAGGAGGGCCTGTTTCCGCATCTCTGCAGTTCGTTGTTCCTCCTTCTGTTTCTTTGTCAGTAGCTTGCCCTCCTTCTTCAACTGTTCTCGTTTTGCCTGGGACACTTTCAGCGGACAGGATGATTTCGAACGGGACCAACTAACCTTTTCCTTCTCTTTCTTTTTCTGCTTCTCGGCCTCACGTTTTTCCGCCTCCTCCTTGGCTTTCCTCTCTTCCTCCTCTATCCGTTTCCGTTCCTCTTCCTCCTTCCTACGAGCCTCCTCTTCTAGCCGCCGCCTCTCCTCCACTATCGCTTTCAACGCACTGACACCGGGTGTCTTCTTGGTGGGAGGAGTGGGCTCCTCCTCTTTCTTCGTCTTCTTTTTCTTCTTCTTTTTGTTACTCGAGGCGCCAGTGGCAAGACCTTCTTCATCGCCCTCTCCCTCCTCATCAGGCCGTACTGGTTTCGGAGGTTCTGAAGGAGCGGGTTCAGGAGGAACGAGAGTCTCTTCTGCCCCCGCGGTTCTTTTTGCGGCAGCTTGGGCTTTTTTCTTCGCCTGGATGCGATATATCAGTAGGTTTTCAGGGGAAATGCACTCGTGGTGAAAATAGTGACCTTTTCTTTTTCTTTCTTCAGCTTATCCTTCTCCTTTCTCGATAACAACTTCGGACCTGTGTCCTCGACATCCTCGGCATCGTCTGCGGGGACAACCTCCTCCTTAGGCTCTTCCTTGGGTATTTCAGAAGGGGGAGGGGCTTGTGCTAGTCACACGCGTGGTTAGTATAGTTATGTTTGATAATCGGGCGCAGATCAACTCACTTGGCTCTGGGGTTTGCTCGGCGTCCTCGTCCTCATCCTTTGCGGCCATCTTCCCCTTGCCCTTTTTCCCCTTCTTGAGCTTCGTTTTTGTGGGTCCGAATTCTTCATCGAGTAGATCGTCAGGGTCGATTTCGGCGGGTTTCTTTGGAGCGGATATGTCGCCTTTAGCGTTGGCGGCTTCAGTATCTGATCCCTCGCCGGGAGGAGGACCGTCAACGAAGGATACATCAGCATCCTTCTTCTTTTTGTCTTTCTTCCCCCCTTTTTTCTTTTGGGACGCTTTGATGGTGGACTGTGTACCAAGGAGTCGCGCAGGCGACGTGAGACAAGATATCGGGTCAAAGTTCTGAGGTTCTCACCATCAGACCCCCGAAATCTTCTTCCTCTTCGTCGGCTGGTTGATCCATCATGCCCAGAGCGGCGAAGGAAGAAAGGGATCTTGTGGAATTCGAAGGACCGTCATCGTCATCCGCGGCAGCGAGGGCGAGATTGTTATTGGCGATCGATGTCCCTGCCTTTTCCCTGTGGATTGATTAGATGGGTGCGAAGAAGATGGGGAAGAGACTTGCCAGTACTCCTCGTCGTTTTTTGCCTTCTTTCCCTTGTTTTTTGGCGGCATCGGGCTGACTTTTGATTTCGAAACAGCGATCGCGCGCTTTCACCTCCCGTTGTCACGTGCCCCGCGCAGATGATGGACATCAAGCTTACGTCAATGAACCTCAACCTCCCTCACGCATAATCAGCCCTCAGACTATCGTGGGGTCACCTCCTCCTTCAGACCATTCCCTTCCTGCGTGCAGCTCCGAGCATTAGGCCACAGGTGCTATCTCCCGTAGCTTCAATATCCGAGGTAATTGCCTCAGAGAAGCGCTCCGGGGAAATGATGGCCACCACTTATGAGGGACGTTTGAATCTCCTCCCAGCTCTGCTAGAGCCGGCTTGGTTCTCGTCGGCAACGCTCGTGGCATCATCCTCGGCGAGACACAATCGCTAGCCAAAACATTCCTCCCGCCCCTTATCACCGCACTCTCCTCCAGATCATGTATTTCTGTGCTCGTCACTCGAGGTCGCTCTATCAACGCAAAAAGGCACACTCCGCGGAACAAAGGTTCAATATCAGTGCCTTTCTCGACTCATCCCTGAATCTCGTCATCGATGCTCTCCGCGTGTGCTTCGAATCTGCGCCGACACAGCACGATCTAGACTTAGACCAGGATCTGGAGTTCCTCGTTGCCGTTTTCGAGCAGTGCACGCGACTAGACGTAAACCTTTCCCCGACGGTGTGGTTGACCAAATTTCAGGAGACAAATGCGATCGGTGCAAGCCTGCGACTCTTCGCGCCGGCGGACGTGGTTGGATTGTCCGACCTCCCCCTTCTCCGGGCCCGAAGACAACCGTTATGTGGGTCACCAATTCTCGCTTTCCACATGGCGCGTACAAGTGTCTCCTCCGCTGCTGGCCGTCTAGCGAGCGAGGGAGTTTTGCTCTTATACGGAGAGAATACCATCACTGATGCCATCTCGCCTGGTTTGATCGACGTCAATCCCCGAACTCCCAGACGACAAGAGTCCCGCGCACAAGGCTTGCTGCTCGATGTTAGTCGTTGTATCTGGCGTCACCTCGGTCTTGGAGAGAGTGTCACATTTTAACGATGAGGCCAGCAGTTTCGTGCAACTATATGGGATCAGCTTTCACGTCCTCTGTCGTGAAGTGTTGGTGATCCATTGTCTCTGCCTTACCTTGAAGAGCCGGAACAGGTTGTGAAACTCTTCGCTGCGGTTACGCGAAATCCGCCATCGATGACATGGCCGGGAGAAAACGTGACGAGGATTCCCAGGGTGTTCACAACCCACGCATTAACTCTATTCCAACACCTGAGTTACGCCCTGACGCACCCGAACCGTCTCGCTAGTCTCCCTGAGTCCGTCACCACACCAGAGAAAGAGCTTATCGAGAAGGACCGGGGGTCTTCCTTTCGGTCAAGTTCCGAGATGATAGACCCTATGAAATGCCCATCCCTTACACGTCTTATCCATCGACCGTTTAAACCTACGAGCGGAATCATTGGGGTATTGACGGATGTCGGTGGCGCGGAAAGGGTGCACAAGATTGGTCGTTACATGAAGCTCTCGTGGTTCCTGTGAGGATAACCGTCACCTACGCCCTGGACGATGCTGACGTCCACTCTGTTTACCTAGTATTCAAAGGTGGTGGTCGGCGAACCAGCTTCGCTGGGGACATTATTTGAGCTCAGAAACTGTACATTTGACATCCTGCGCCTCTTGATTGACCGTCCTCCGGGTCAGACAATCACCCCTGCGGCCGCCAAAGCTACCACGGGGCACGAGAAACCCCTCGACGTTCGGGAAACTGTTTTAGCCACAGAGCGGACGTTTTGACGTGCGCAGTGACTCAGATGGTGATGTGATTATCGAAACCAGAGTTCGACGTTAAGTCCGGAGGTGTGGGAAGTCCAAAGATGGATGGGGACGAGCCTCTGCCAGAACAAAGGGTTTGGAGAGCCTGAGTGGAAGGAGCGGCAAGGTCAAAGGCGGGCGACGGTGTCGATGGCAGATTGCAACTTGTTGAGAAGAGGTATGACGGGAGAGATGGCGACGGATTTGCAAATATGTTGGAGAAGGCAAAGCCCGCCATGGACTCAAAGGTCAAAAATTGGTGACGTTGATATTATGGGTATCGATCCTTTCGCATTTCCTGAAGGAACGTATCCTTGTGTCATGATCTCTGCAACTCCACCTCTCTCCCTCACTTTCCCTCTCTCTTTCCTGCTGGCTTGGCTTTGGGACCGCCTAAGTCATAGCTCTCGCGCGATTTGAGGGCCCGTGCCTTTCATTTCTGCACTGCCCATCCATCATTCCTCCTGGTGCTGATCCCACGTCCAATTTGATGCTGACACAGATGCGGTCCTATGCGGTCTCGCTACGGTACAAAAGGTCCAATGGACATGGTTGAATCGTAACCTTCACCTTTTCCTTTCTCTCTCTCTCATCTTGCTTCACCATGCCAGTTTTCCTTCCTTTCATTAGAAACGTCATCTTCGGTGAGATCTCACCCATCATCCCCTTCTCGACGCGTCCTCGATTTAACGCGTCTATTTTCAGTGGCGACCAACTCCTTTGCCCTCATTGTCCTCGGTTGCGCCGCGTACACCTTGGTCCAGACTACGAATTACTTGGGTTTATATTACTCCTACTCCGCCCTCGGTATCGCGACTGCAGTCCTTCACTTGTTTTCCTTCAAAGTGTGAGCTCTCCGCTTGTATGCGTCTATCAGGAACTCATAGTTCTGTCCTCAGGGTCATGCTCAGTCGCCTCTATGATAGTGCCATCATGTCCAGGGTCTCATTTGAGGTCATATGGTTGTCTCACCTCTGTGTCATGTGGCTCGCCACTGGGGCTACGACTTCTGCCGCTATTGGTGGTGTTATCTGTGGGGGCACATGTGCGTGTTTTCCACTGCCGTGACAATCACGTCTTGGTTCTCACAATCTGTTGTAGTTTGTGGAGCTACCGAGGCGATTGCCGCCTTTGCTTTCCTCAACTGGATAACCCGTAAGCTTCGTGGCCGACATGGTTACGTTTGTTGCGCTGATTGGGATCATTTACAGTTCTTGTATACGTTAACACCCTCATCGTGGCTGCCATCAAGGCTGGTCAGGCCGGGCACGACCTCTGGTCGGCCGACATAAGGCAAATTCAGTGGATCCACGGACAAGATGGCCCCGAAAAGGGCCAGATTAACTCCCCTAACCCCACCACTGCCGCCTACCCTCCTGCCAGCAACCTTCAACACGGTGCTCCGCCCCCCGTTATGCCTCAGCCTCAGCAAAACTATGCTCAGTACGGCGAACGCCCTCCAGTCTAACCCCATACCTGTCGTTCTTGGTTTCTGTGGCCTGAATGCATCCAGTTCCCTCATTATACTGGTATACTTCCTGTCCATTCACTCTCGATATATTTGTATTTATATTTATATAATGATATATAATATAAGCATGTCTCACCTTGAGAAAGAGGCGCTCGAACGGACGTGGGAAGTGGGACCTTTTCGGCAAGGCCATGCGGATTAACGTTTGGCCCTGTCAATCCCCTACAACTGTCCCCCCAGTGGTGACACGCCCCTAGAACAAGCGTCCACCATCGCCTGGTGCTCCCCACCATGGACGGCCTCTTTGCTCCCCTCGCAGCCTCACTCGGTGCCTCTGTAGACCAGATCAAGGTGAGCATTCACTTCCGCCTCCAACTACAGCGGATGATCGGCTCCCGCATACCGCCAACGCATACAAGACGAAGCCCCCAAAACCTACGAATTCTGACATGGAAATTCACAGTTGATAACTTGTCTGCTCGTTTCTTATCCCCTTGGAAGCGTATTTGTTCGCGTGCCGTCGGTCGGACTCAAGCATGTCTTCAACATCTGTGTCACGCTCTTTTACCTCCTCGTCATGCTCAACATGTTCAACGCGTTTTTGCAACTTTTATTCGATATCCTCGTCACGTATTATCTGGCCAAGGGTATGACGGACAAAAGGATGCCCTGGCTCGTTTTCATGTGCGTCCTTTAATCGTAAACCGAAGTCCATCTTCTAAACACGGTGGATTTGCAGATTTGTGATGGCGCATCTATTGGTCAAGTGCGTATGCGCCTCCTGTGAGTATTCGACAATCCTTCTGACAAGAATTCAAACAGCCATGTCATCCGAGCTTTTTTCAATCTCGGTTACGAGACCGTAGAAATCACAGGCCCTCAGATGGTCCTCGTCATGAAACTCACCACGTTCGCGTGGAACGTTTATGACGGCAGGCGACCTGCTGAGGTTGGTCTCCCATCCACATCATCGTCACTTCCATCACCGTTCACCCCCCGCATGTAGGAACTGGATAAATGGCAACTCCAAAGGCGTATCACGGACCAAAAATTCCCTTCCCTCCTCGCTTTCCTCGGATACGCTTTCTATTTCCCCGGTTTCCTTGTCGGTCCGTTCCTGGAATACGTCGAATACGACGCTCTCGTTACCGAGAAACTGTTCAAGAGCGCCACACCACCTAAGCATCTCCATGACCCTAGTTTCGTACCGAAACGACTCCTACCATCTGGCAGGAAACGTGTCGGGTATTTCAAGCTCGTCAGCGGATTGGTGTACTTGGGGCTCTTCGTCACGTTGTATGGCAAGTTTAGTTATGCGGAGACGTTAAAGTCATGGTTTGGAAGGATTACCCTCGCGGAAAGGTACATTCACAGAGGCGATCTGCTCTGATCATGATAGGATTGACATTCTTGACTCCAAGGCTTGTCTTCTTCCAGATCGCTGGATTCTTTGAACGATGCAAATACTACGCCATCTGGACCCTTACTGAAGTCGGTTCCTACACACCGCATACAAACGATTTCCATTAACTCCCCCGTCTCGATCTAGGGTGCCGCAATCATCACGGGCCTCGGGTTCACCGGGTACAACGAGGAAGGCAGGACGCTCTGGGACGGAGCCGCTAACATTCGTGTGCTCAATATCGAGTTCGCCGAGAACTTCAAAATGTTGCTCGACTCATGGAACATGAAGACGAACGTTTGGTTGCGAGAATGCGTCTACAAGAGGGTCACCAAGAAGGGAGCCAAGCCTGGATTCAAGAGCAGCATGATGACCTTTACCGTCAGCGCGATTTGGGTAAGGTCTTTAATGCGATACACCACGACTGCGTATTGAAACCTTTTTTTAGCACGGTATCTCTCCAGGTTACTATCTTACGTTCGTTTTCGGTGGTTTCGTCACCGCTGCTGCTCGACTGGTCCGTTCCAACGTTCGCCCACTGCTCATTCCCGTCCCCGGCCAACCCATCACCTCTCCGTCATTCAACAAAAAAATCTACGATTGGCTTGGAGTCGTTGTGACTGTGATGCTCGTGAACTACGCCGCGGCTCCATTCATGTTGCTCACGATAGAAGACAGCTTGAAATGTTTCAGTCGCGTGGCGTGGTACGGGTACACCATCGTCGGAGGGTCGCTGTTCTTCTTCTATGCGGGGGGGACGAGATCGCTTAAGAAGGCTCAGGCGAAGAGGGTCAAGAATTATCAGGACAGGATTGCGGAAGAGAAGGAAAGAGAGGGGGAGAGGGAAGAGTCGGTTGATGGAACGGCGTATGAGGCTGGGAGTGGGACCGCCACACCTAGCAGCGGCGACGAGACTCACATCGTCCCCCCCATCGATTTCGTGGCAGGAGGGTTGGAGAAGCATCACGAGAAATCGCCGTAGAGAGTGCACGCGGCCCATCTTTCCAAATGAGTCGTTTTCTTGGTTACGATTCTTCCGCATGCAAGTGGTGTGGTACGGATGATACTCTAGAGTGTATACGGTGAACGTAATTGCTATCAAATTCGCTTCTCTCCCTCGTGTCGGCCCTTGGGGGTATATCCTCTATCTGAGAGGTCCAGGTCTGATCCCAACCAGATAGGCTCAAATGTCAAGGAAATCCGTTGAGGACGGGAAATTACCCTCACAATTATTCTAGCTCGCAGACTCTGAAGTCCTTTTAATGGACAATATAAGTACCGTCTAACAAATACGTGTTCCGAATCCGGCCCGTCCTCTCCGCACGATGCCAGATAATTTTCATGCCGTACGTAGTGAGCAGATGTCGTCTTGGTCAACGCTCTCGAGAATTTTGAAACGACAGACGTCGAATTGGTGCGTCCGTCCCCAGATATCCTTGTGATCCACGTAGGGAACCAACCCTCCCCCCATGCAACCGGGAATATCGTCTCATCGTGGTACGCCTCCAGAACATGGGCGCGTTCTCACTTGCACTTTTACACCCACCAGGTACCATTCAAGTGAGCTATCGCTAACGAGAAAGGACACCCACGCATCCGAAAAGGTACCGGAACCAAACGTGGGGGCGATCCAAACCAAAGGATAAGGTCATGGTTCAAGTTGAGTGGACAAACCCTGTGTCGCTCAACACCAGTTCGCGGCGACCATTCTCGCCTGCGTAAAGTGGGCCGGTGTCAGTCCACAGTCAGGCTCCTTCGAGAGTGAAGGATAAATGGGGTGGAATTTGGCGGTTTCCCGCGCAGGAGGGCAAGGATCGAGATTCGGAGACGGGCTTCCCAGTCGCGGTTGAAATAGAGTTCCTTGCTGGCACAGTCACTGTCCCGGCGGGACAGGGAGAGAGGGCCAAGTGTTCGCAAGGGCGGAGGCTGACGCGCTCACGATGTGATCGACTTCAAACTTGCGACGGAGTTTAATGGCAGTTGGGCGCTTCCTACACCTTGCCAAAATGCACTCTCCACGAGACGGGTAAAGGCCAGAGCAAGCCCGTCCCCTATCCACACGACGACACAGGCAAGTGTGATTTGGGTATCATTGGAGAATTCAAGGGGAAAGAGGTGCGCAAATCTCACAAGCAGACAGGGTTCAATCCGACAAAATCACCTCAAGTATTTGCACCTACGAAATGCCTGCTCTAGCTCGGCGAATGGCGATGCGGATGTCGTGAATGCCTCCGAGGGCTCTCGGGTAACTCCGGTCCCCGTCCTATGTGTCTACGTAAAATCGACCATTTCCCACGCCAATAATCATCTCTTTCACCTCACCATCACTCGTTATCGATTCCACCGTACCAGAGATGGTTGACTCGCCCAAATCTGAAGCTAGATTTTACCGACTCTTGTCTTTGTGGTTGTCGGTCAAGTCGAGACCTTCGACATCGTCCAAGACTGGAAAAGAACACGGGTAAGCGACACGCCATGATGGTCAACGGTCACGTCTGCACTCAAGCGCTCACCTTTCGACAACAGCCCCGGACACGTCCACTCTGCCTGGCCTTCTGACAGTCGGTAATAACGGCTGAGCTTCTCGTGGAGCTCCCGGATCCCATTTCTCCTCCTGCGTTCTGCATCAGGGGCTCTCTTCCCCTCTGCAACCCGCCTTCCCTTTCCTCTCTGAAGGCAAGGTTCGGAGTAAACTAGCTCCTGGGTTACTTCAATTGCTCCCAGCGCGACTACATTCGATTCAGTTCAAGCACACTATCTCATAGAATGGAATAGGTACTTACTGGCCAAGGCACTTTCGTGGCTTGGGAGTCTAGGGAGCTCCTCCCACCTCTGCGCCCAGGCGCACAACCTCCGGGTATCGTTTTGATACCGAGTGCGCCAGTTGCGCGGTCGTCCTGTACCGCGGGGGCGCCTGGTTGGCTGACGTCGAACGATCAATCAGTTACATGAGGAAATATAGGAGCAGTAAAAGTCACTTACTGGGGCCGTTGTTTCTTCTGTTCTAGGTTGATCGTTTGTGGCGTCTGCCGCCGCCGAGGACAGGATCCCTCCGGAGGGATTTGGAGCTGACAAGACTACATACGAAGTGAAAGGGGGTGTGAGGTTTGAGGGCCCCGCTTCCGCGTTTCTGTGCTCGGTTCTACGAGCGCGCGACACATCGTATGGCCGGAACCGCCATGTCCGTACCGGCCCAGTAGCGGTTGAGCCAGCGCTTGGTTGGTGTGTTTGTACGTTCTACAGAGAGGCGTCAACGGCGTTGTGCAGGATTATCGAATAGAGTACTCACCGCATGGAACGTGCTGGTGGATGGCCCGCTCTGGTTGTCCCCCCAGTAGTAGAGCGGGGCTTTTGCAATTGGTGAGTCCTCGGTTCTTCGGAGCAGCGTAGGGGGGAGACACTTACCACTGCTGGGGGTGGGGACCACTGCGGAGGCTTCCAAACCCGCAGCACTACCGTCCGGCCCCACGATATCGGAACTGTGGGACTGGAAGTATGGGGCAGCCATGGGCTGGTAGTGCCCAGGGAATAAGAGCTCCCCGTGCTCATAAGTCTGGGTGGTATAGGAGACGGTCGAGGTAACCGACTCTGCGGAATCGTACATGAGGCGTTGGTTGTTGAAGAAAGTTGTACTTATACTCACCAGAGCCGACCTCCGCTTGAAGGCCCCTCGTCGAAGAGATGGCTGGCTGCACGGAAAAGCCCCAGCCATCAGTGAAGGTATTAGGAGATTGGATGCCCGCCACTTCATCGGCTGACATCTGACCCAGGAATGGGTACACGTCGAAATCGCCGGAATTAGAAGGGGCGGGGAAGAAATTCATGTTGTTGAAATTGTAGAGGTGAACCGTTGGAACTTGACAGAGCGCGGTATCGAGAAGAGAGGAGAGCTGAGAGCGAAGCTGCTGTTAGTGCAGAGATGAATAGCGTTAGGCAGAATGAGGGAGAAAGCCATCGAGTTATCCCCAACCTTAAATACATCGGTCGTCCAAGGTGGCCAGGGAGTGGTCTTGTCAAATATACTCATTTAGGCCATGGAACGAGCCACCCGTTACGCGTTACCCGTCAAAGAAAAAGAAATCCAGATTGTGGCGTGCATGCCCATGGCCTCACCGTCAAACGGGTGGTTCCCCCTTATGTCTCCCGGGGGAGTGACATCAGTTGCCGTGCGCGATGAGTTTAGTTCTTTGGCTTTGTTCAGATGAGATCCTTTAGTTGTGAAATCGGGGATCTGAAAGCTCAATCGGATCGCGCGGGTCCCAAAGGTTGGATTTTATTCGGGATATACCATTCGTAAGGTCCAAGGAACAAGAGAAGGGAAATATGAGGGTGAAAACGAGTCAGCGGTGGATAAAAGAAATGAGTGTGATGGAGGGTGCTTAGAGGGCCATGCACCCACGCCGTGCAGCACAATTTGATCTCCGGGAAAACCACAACAAACCGTCGCCCATTAAAAATTTCAAAGGTAGCCAAACTTCGCGATCAGCGATCCAAAACACGGCCTTGATGGAGAGATTCACCTTTGAGCCTCGGGTTGAACCAGTGCTCGGTTGGTGTGTCTGCATGTTTTACAAAGGGGTTGTACAAGATGATCGAACTAGACCACCCCCGCATAGAATGTATTCGTTGATGGTTATCCTCCAGCCATCGAGCGGGGACTATCCGTGACCGGTGAGTCTTTGGTTTTTCGAAACTGCATAAGAGAGAAGACACTCACTACTACTGGGCCGGGCCCACGGGGGTGACGAACGAACCGGCCCAGCTATAGGTCGCAGCGCCCAACGAACAAGGGTTGCCCATACCCGTGGGTCTGGGCTGCGTGCAACGAGGCGATCGTGAAGTGACCGACTCCGGGGAATTGTGGGCGAGACGTCAATAACTGAGGAGGTTCCACGTATACTCACCGGAGTTACCCCTCGCGCGAAGGTTCCTCAGGAAGCGAACAGCACAGACGGACTGTTCATGGATGTCCTAGCCACCGG